>BQNB010003960.1:44169-111033 GCA_026074375.1 Tanacetum coccineum | reverse complement strand
AAGAAGCTAAGATAGCTTATGGTTCAGATATGGAACGTGTGTATATGATAGTAGATGATGTTTGAAGTCTATATTATGAATGTAGAGTTCTAGAAACTAGAATGGAGGTGTTGGATACCTTAGTTGATGCCATGTGTAAGGATGGAAGAAACAAGAATATTCATGAGACCATGTGCTCTCAAATTTGACCAAGGAATGGTATAAGCAGCTGGGTAAGCAGATTAAGGGTTTCTAGAAGAGGTTCACGTTGGTTATTTGCACTTGGAATGGTTTGAAATGGGTCAAAATTGAGTATGAAAGGGTTCGGGTCAGTTTTGGAGCTCGACGTGTTGGTACATTGTGTTTTTAATGATTAAATATAGATTAAAAAGGTTGTTAAGGTCTAGGATTAAAGTGATTAGCAAAGATTAGCAATTGTTTTGGGTTAAAACGGGTTAAAATTAAAGAAATGAGGTCACGGATACCAAATGCTATGGTTTAGGGTTTTCTTGACTTTCTTGGTTTATATTTTGCATACTATTGATTAGGAATGATGGAATACAAATCCTAGGGCTTATATAAAGTATTATCAATGAATTTTGGTCGTTGGTTTAAGTTAAAATGGGTTGAAATTGAGAAAACGGGTCAAAGTCACAATTAGGGTTTTCTGGATTCGTTAAGGTTTTCTAGGCTTTGATTTCTTGCATATTGCCAAGTTAATAATAGATAATGATTGAATAGGATTGATATGATTGTAAAATAAGTTTTTACAACTTATTTGAGTGTTGGTTTGGGTTTACAATGAATAAAAGCCAAGAAACAGGTCATGGTTTAGAAACTAGCTTGGTTTTAGGGTTTAGGGTTTTGAATTAGGGTTTTGAGTGTAAAAAGATGTATGAAAGCTTATGAATGGAATATTTAGGGTTTATATATTGTATAATGAGTGTAGTAGTTTGTACACAAGTAGTGGTGAAGAAATTAGAATGAAAACAGAGGTAAAACGGCTATTTTAGAGATCATGCTTAATGACTTGTACATTGAGCTTTTAGAGATTTGTACTTTGACTTGAAGAGATTTTATATTTCAAATGAGATATCATATTACTTGTACATATGTTTTTAGTATGTCAGCTTGTGCATTCACTTTAGGGGTTAACCCTTCCATGAGATTAGGGTTTAGGGCATCCGATAATGGTTTAAAGCCCATTTTGATATGATGTTGCAAATGGTACCTTTTAGAAATAATGTACCTTGTAATAACGATATTATGATATTGACTTGATATGTTATGATGTTTGCTTGACATATATGAAGATAGGATTGCCATACGTAGGTTGTCTGAGTCCGTTAACTTGAGTTATGCAGGTTATATTGCATATTGAGATATTGGCAAAGTAATGTAATGTAATAAAGCGAAAAATTTCCCTGAAAAAGGTGAGTTCATATATAACTGATAGATTGTACATCATCTAACTTAATAGATAGATATTTACATTTATGAAAATTATGGGTTGTTATAAAAGACATCTTTAGTTTTAGAAGTGCTTTGGAAGACTTTATTTTGTTGTAATTACACTTGATAGGAACATTTTAAGTAATTATGTATGTCCACATATTGGGAAGATTGTTAGCCTTAAAATATGTTGACCTATACGGAATTACAATAGTTTAGTTAAAATGTGACACGTTGGGACTAATAATGACTAGTTAAGATAGTTATGTGTCACTAGGACTTAAATACCCCCTCCATACTTCCATGGAGGTTTGAGGATTCATTTTTGTATCATAAGGTGTGTGTTGTTTCTCTCTCTAGAAAACACACATCTTTCTCTCTCTATATCAATAATATGGCTTTCTATTCGTTTAATCCTCCTCGACCTCCCGATCGTATGTTTTAGGCTAAAATCTTTTGGGTAACAATCTAGAATCTTTTGGGTAACAATTGGTATCAAGAGCCATGGAGTGATTTGTTTAGTTTTTGTGTTTGTATTTGGTTCGTTTTTTTTACACCGTACATCCTTTTCTAGTTTTTTCTTTGTTTTGAAGCTTCTCCTTACACTAAAAGATCATTTACATAGGTAAATTTGATCTAGTATCCTTGGATATAGGTGTACAAGCTTAGAATTAATGAAAAACATAAAAAAATTATCATTCTTGTGTTCGAAAGCTTTAAAAAGACCAAATCTTGATTTTCAAAATTTTGGCTTAAAAACCTTAAAGTTAACATTTTTATTGTTTCTATAGGCTTAGTAACACTAGTTGTACAAGAATTTTTGCAAAACAACCATTAAAAAAGTGTCTTTTTGTGTTTTTAAAATTTTGGGTTTCGGATTAGTTTCAACCGATTTACTCAAGTGCTAGTAGCAACCGATCTACTCAGTTTGTTAGAACCGATCTACTTAAAATCTAGTTGGAACCGATCTACTATTTTTAGTGGAAAGCGATCTACTGCTTTCCTTTAGGAACCGAACTACTGGTTTCCTTAAGGAACCGATCTACTAGACCACCTTAACGAACCGATCTACTAGACTTTCTTTTGGAACTGATCTACTTAAAATTTAGTTGAAACCGATCTACTAAATTTTTAGTTGGAACCGATCTACTAAATCTAGTTAGAACCGATCTACTAAATTTTTAGTTGAAACCGATCTACTAAATTTTCAAAATTATACGGTTTATTTCTTTGACTTGTAAAATCCCGTGAAACATTAACTTGTTTTCCAAGTTTTGTCAAGAATTGTAAAATCCCGTATAAGTTTCAAGACATAAAACAAACAAAAGACAACTCATAACAACACAATTACTTTCAATCACCGCTCGATCAAAAAGTAATCTTTTAACATACCAATTTCACACATCGAATTTCAATGGAATCTCTGAATTCGAATTCTCAAGAGAGAGAGTTGCATCCATTGCAACAAATGCAAGACAAAACAAAGGAAAGATGCATGGTATCTTTTTTACTTCTACATTCACACCTTACGGCTCTTTCAAACAACGACTTAAAAGGAACTTCCATCGAGGGAGGATTCGAACGGGCAATTGCAACACTCTTTGAGCAAGATGTTCAGACTTTCACAAGAACAATGTTCGTAAACTTGGATCAACTAGAAAAACATCTTTCCAAAGAAGAATTTCAAGCACTTGAATCCTCTAGTGCATTTAGAGTACTCTTGCAACAATTTCAGACTTTCCTCTATTCACGATTCTTGTTTGATAATGATGAAGGTCTCATGATACACAAGTACTTTATTGCATATACAAAGACCGATGTTCCATTATTCCACGATAAACTGATCCAGCACATAGAATCTCTTCGGGAGTCAATTCATGAAAGATCAAAGCATAAACGAGAGTATGACAGAAGGATGAATGACAGAATGATGCAATCAAAAGAGGGAAATACTGATTCGAGTAAAGCATTAGATGCTGGTTTGGTTGTTACAAAAAGCAATGAGACAGAATCAGAAAGGTATGTTTCAAGCAGTAGATCCGGGAAAGATACACATGTTGAGGATGCAGATATCAACTTCGTGAATGACAAACATCCAATGGCTGACGTACAACTGACTGCTGAACATAATATACTTGCTAATGAACAACAACATTATGAGCAATCTGAATCCATTTATGACACATATTTGTTGGAAAAGGTTGATAGAAATACCACTCCTGATTCAACAGATATGAGTCATAGGGGAGGAGAGATTGACCAAAATGCTATAAAATGTCAAGTTTCATGTCCTTTACTTGATCCATCATTTGATAACATGACAACTGAATTTTCAAACCAATCTCTCGAGTCTAAAAATATTTCTCTCAAAAAGACCATTGCCCAACTTCAAAAAGATTTTTCAAGAATGGAAGCACATTGTGTTAACATGGAACTTAAATATCAAAATCAAGCCTTAAAAGACGGGCAGCAAGGTCAAATTTTGAATGAAACAAGTAACAAAGAAAAATTAAAAAGGAAATAGAGGTACTTGAAACAATCAATATCGAATTGGAACATAGTGTGGCTAAATTACTTGCAGAGAATGAGAAATTGCATAAGGAAAATGAGCAGTTGAAACAGACTTACAAAGATCTTTACGATTCTATCAAAAAGACACGAGTTCAGACAAAAGACCTTAATGACTCACTGATTGCTCAAGTAAATAGTAAGACTGTTGAAAATTCTGATTTAAAAGCTCAGATTTAGGAAAAAGTTTTTACGAATGTAGCATTGAAAAACGAATTAAGAAAGTTAAAAGGAAATAGCGTGGATACTAAGTTTGCAAAACCATCAATCTTGGGGAAACCAGTTTTACAACCACCCAGAAACCAATCAGTTGTTAGACAACCGAATGCGTTTAAATCTGAACGACCTAACTTTTCAAAACCACGGTTTGCCTCCCAAGTTGATGTGAATAACGATTTGCCAAAACCAGTCACTCCTCATTATTTGCCTAAAGTTAGAGAATCTGTGCTTGCAAAACCCCATCATGTGATTGCACCTGGCTCATCTAGGAATAGTTCTAAAGAATCGTATGGGTCAAATGACATGGCTCATAATTACTATCTAGAGGAAGCTAAGAAAAAGACACAAGACAAAAATAGGAATCTTAAACCTAGGAAAATGCCTTCTGCTAGAACACACCACTCTCCTAATACTTGTACACCAAAACCTAGGAGCAATAATCAAACGTCTAGGAATTGGCCTGCATCTAAGAGTAGTGAGGAAACGCTAAAAGTTGTGCAAAAAGCAGATCATTCTAGGAATCCTAGTTCATTTTCGGACTCCAAACACTTTGTTTGTTCGACTTGTCAGAAATGTGTCTTTAATGCAAATCATGATGCCTGTATAACAAAATTCCTGAAAGAGGTGAATTCTCGCGTTAAGGTTCAATCCCCTAAGACTAGAAACAGTAACAAACCCGTAGAACCAAAGATTCATACTCAGAAACCTGGTAAGCAGATTGTTACAGGACATAGGTTTTCTCCTAATAAGTCTTCCGTTGTGCATGAGAAAACAAAAACTCCTAGATCTTGCCTTAGGTGGATACCGACGGGTAGAATTTTTAACACTGTTGGTCTTAGGTGGGTTCCAACTGGAAAGATATTCACCTCTAGCACAACCAAGGTTGACTGTGAACCCCCAAATGGTTCAAATGAAAATATCACTAACCCATATAAATGCGATCAAACTCTTAATGTCCGTGCAGGTAATTTTAACTTAAGTGCAGGTACATCTTTCAATCCTAAAAAGGAAAGACTCGGAGTTTGTTTTCTGAAAAGAGTGATATATCAAAAACCAAGGGTTCAAGGAATTTACTTATGATAAACATGAACTATGGCGTCTGTAGACAACACTTCAGGCCCCGCTCCTCAAAGAAAAGAAAGGTGTACGCTTCAGTGCGCTTTATCTTTAAAAGAAGAGAAATCTTCTTGTTTTTGACCATTCTCATCAACATTTTTCATATTTTCCCATGCTCGTTCTGTCATTAAGTGGATCAACGTACATTAGCTTGTATTCTAATTCACTAGATCAAAAATGGCAATCACATATGCAATTTGTGAAGGGGAAATAGTGAATCAAATGTGATCAATACGGTTTAACTTGGTCTCTCAATTTGTATGAAATGGTCAAGATGGCTTCTGAACACAGCAGTTCAGGACCCGCACTTCATGAAATGACTCCTGCAACAATCAGTTCAGGACTCGTGCCAAACCCTCCTCCTTCAACACCGTTTGTACCAACTTCAAGAACTGATTGGGATCTTTTGTTTCAACCATTGTTTGATGAATTACTCAACCCTCCATCAAGTGTTGATCGCCCAGCCCCTGAAGTCATTGCTCCAATTGCTGAAGTAGTAGCTCCAGAACCCGCTGCATCAACCGGTTCACCTTCCTCAACAACTGTTGACCAAGATGCACCATCTGCTAGTAACTCACAAACTTCACCCGAAACACAATCACCAGTCATTTCTAATGATGTTGAAGAAGAGAATCACGACTTAGATGTTGCACACATGAATAACGATCCATTCTTTGGCATTCCAATTCTAGAAAATGGATTCCTAAAGCATCTTTCTTCTCGACGGTTATACCACCATAGTCATACAGCCTCTCCTAACTCAGAACACGTTACCAAATAGACCAAGGATCATCCTTTAGACAACATCATCGGTGAACTTAGAAGACCTGTTTCCACAAGACTCCAACTCCATGAACAAGCTTTATTTCGTTACTATGATGCTTTTCTATCATCAGTTGAACCTAAGACTTATTGATAAGAGTTAAATACACATATCCATTTATGCTTAAAACAACCCAATTAAACCCAAAACAGACCAAAAATGGCAAAAATATGCTTGTATTTGTGTTTTGTATGTGCAGGTACGGATATATCAGAAATCACAAGAAAACCATCAAAAACAAGCAAGCACGGACACGAGAACGGAAGAGTAAACAAAAGCCGGAAGCAAAGCTAGGAAAAATCAAACCCTTAGTCAAAGTGGTCAAATCATGGTCAACAAGACCCAAAATATTCCATTTTAGCCCCTTAACTTTTCAAAAGATACAAAAATAGTCCCTGGGCCTTAATGGGTCTCAAAACCCCAAAAGCCCATTCCATAAGCCCAATCCTAGCCCATTCCATTTTGTTATTAAACTCTAGGGACCAAACTTGCAATTTCCAAAACATTAGTTATAACTAGAAAAGGAGAAAACAAAAGAGAGGGACTGAATTCGTCAAAGGGCCAAAGTTCAAAAATAAGTTACCCGCTTCAGTTATAAAGGCGCGAAACCCTTTTTACTGTTCATTCGTCTCTCTCGTTTCACCAAGCAGTCAAAACAAAGGCCAAATTAAAATCAATGGGCAATTAAGACAATTCAAGAGCTCCTTAACACAAATGAAGGGTCAAATTAGTCTTTATCAGGGGATTACTTAGCTTCACACAAGCTCTAGGCCACGTAAGCTATGGAGAAAGCACAAGGGTGTGTGGGTTTTGCACTAAAGCCTCTCACAGAAGTAACACAAAGGTCACATCAAGGATTGCCAGCTTGGCAATCCATGTGATCCCAAGAAATGATCCAACGACTTACGATAGCCCTCCAATGATTGGGAAATGAATGGCAGAGATTTATGATGCAAGCAAAGGCCTAGAATGTTCAGCTTCGGACTATAAATAGCCCCCCACATCACACACATTAGTGGTGTCTTTTTATCTTTCCTTTCTAGATTTTTAGCCTAGTATAGTTTTTAAGCTTAATGTAATTTTTAAATCAGTTGTAATTTCTTTTAAGTAATGTAATTCAGCTCTTTTTAATGAAATTTAGTTTAAGTCAGTTATAAGCTCTCTTTTCTTTTTATTCATAAGCTCTCTTAATAAGCCAAATTGTCTCAATAAGCTAATAAGCTCATTTTAAGCTCTTTCAGTCTATAAGCTGAAATAGAGCTTTATTTTTAATTCAGTAGTAATCATATCTAAACCTTAAATCAGTTTAACTTACATTTATCATGGACTGTATTGGATTTGAGCTTATTTGGAAGAGAGATCAATCCTGGAAGGATCTCTATGGACTTAACTCCTAGCTTATTAATAACTAGGAAGCTTGAAGCTGCCCTTTTAGTACCTCTTGTTTTAGCTAGAGGATAATAAGTCTCTCTTTATTTTCCTTGCTTTTTAGCTTAGAAAGTTGTTCTATTGCTTTATATCCTAGATCTGCTTATTTGCTTATTAGTGCTTATTTGTGGATCATATAGCTTAATAGTTCTAATTGTTCATCTGTTTTTTATTTTCTTAGTCTAGATCATAGTTTTTATATAATTTGTCATATAAGTCTAAGAAACCAAAAATAGTAGAAGATTAGCTTAATCTTAGATTATAGCTTAATACAGTTGTTAATTCATGTTAAGTAAGTTAGTTTTAAGCTATTAAGCATCTGGGTAATAAGTTTTCATCATAGATTTCATTTTAAAACTTTCTCAAACATTTCATTCTGAAAGGGTTGTCTTAGTTTAACTTAATTGACCTGAAAAAGTCAAATCTACTTGGTAAATTTTCTCTAAAAAACTGTGTTTTCATTTTATAACAAGTTTTAAAAAGATTTTCAAAGTTAGTAGGTTATTTTAGAGAAGTTATGGCTTATTAAGAATCTCCCAGCACTAGGGCAATTTTTCTTATACCTTAAGCTTGTGTAAATTTGATCTAAGCCCTCCAAGGCTTAGATCTTGCTTGCATTTTATTTTTGCACTCAATTGGAGTGTGTCTTAGTGCAGGATCACCCCATAGGTAACCTGCACTATTAATTTGCACTTGTGCAAAGTGCATCAGCAGGAACCAAGCTATTCCTGCTGTCACTTTTGAATTTAATTTTAGCTAAGTAAAAGTAGGTCTTAGGGCCTTTAATTCAAGTAGGATAAAGTCTAGGTATAGCTTATTATAGATTAAGTCTTAATTTACATTTTCTAGCTTATTTACCTAGCTTAATTCAGCTGTCAAAGTCACTAAAAAACCTGAAAACACCAAAAACAGTAGGTTAAATATTTAGTTTCTAAAAATATGAATTCTAGCTTAAGGTAGTTGATTTTATTGCTTAAATAGATAGTTAATAAGTTGATTTTTAAATTCTCTGAAGCTTATAGTCTAGTTTAGCTTTTTGAGCTTTTTAGCTTAATTTGATTTTGTGCAATTTAGCTTAATTACTGAGTTAGCCATTTTCAACAGCTTAAAAGTGTTTCCAGCTTTTGTTTCTTTTCTCAATTAGTTTAAGCACATCTTAGGGAGTTTAGAACAGCTTTTAGATTTTACTTTAAGCTTATTTTGAGCTTTTTATAGCTTATTTAGTAAAAACCAAGGATAAGCCCTTGTTTCTGTAAACAACACTAATAATAAGCATTAAAGAGCTTATTATGGGTTTCAGACCAAGTGCATTTGGTTTAAAGTTGTACTCTCCCCACTTTATTTTATTATTTTTCTTACTTTAAGTTTTTGCTGAAAAGCACTTTTTAGTTTCAACTTAATTTTCTAAGCCTAAAATGGACTTGTTTGTTTATTTTTAGAAATCGGGTTAGGTTTCAAGGTAGGTTTTGTAATTTTTGATATTTGCTTGTTAACTTAGTTGATCCTTTGTCAGTTAGTGTAATTGCACTGTTAGTCCTTTAAGGATTAACACCATTAGTCCTTAGCCAAGTCCTTAGTTAAGTATCATTAGTTTAAATTAAGTTTTTTTAAATATTAAATAGGGTTTAGTTTTAATAAGTATTAATTAAGAGTTTAATAAAAAGCAAAAACTTAGGACTTTTATTTTTTATAGAGAGTTCTGCCTTTTTATTTATCTAGTTTAATTTTTATAAAATTTTTAGGATTTTATTAAATAGTTTTATTATTTTTATAGTTTTTAATTAGTTTAAATTTTAGAAAAATCATAACTTTTAATCTAAAAAGCAAAAAAATAGTAATTCCTTTTTCTAAAATTTACTTTTTACTTATTTTACTTAGGAAAAATATAATTTCAATTATTTTCTATTTTTTAGAATAATTAGAATTAAATAGTTTTTAATTGATAAAAAATTCAAAAATAATCTAAAAATTTATTTTTATTTTTCTTAAAATTTTCTTTTATCCTAACTTAGGTGTAGAAAATTAGTTTGCAATCTTAGGGCTTAATTCTAGTCCTACTTTGCTTAATCGTCGTGTTTATTGATTCCGTATTTGTTTAAATTGTCTTTAAGTTTCAATTTTAATTGTTGCCTTTTATTTAGTAGATATAGATTAACAAAAATATCTTTGCTTCATTATTCCAATTCCAAAAATGATTCTGAAGCATCTTCTTCTTCGGGCGTTAATCCCACCATTGTGCACACTGCTGCTCCTAACTCAAAACACATTACCAAATAGACCAAGGATCATCCTTTAGACAACATCATCGATGAACTCGAAAGACCTGTTTCCACAAGACTCTAACTCCATGAACAAGCCTTATTTTGTTACTACGATGCATTTCTCATATCAGTTGAACCAAAGAACTATAAAGACGCATTTACTCAAGCATGTTGGATTGAAGCAATGCAAGAGGAGCTTAATGAATTTGAACGTCTTAAAGTCTGGGAACTCGTTCCTCGTCCAGATAAAGTGATGGTCATTACTTTAAAATGGATCTACAAGGTGAAACTTGATGAATTAGGAGGAATTCTGAAAAACAAGGCTCGCTTGGTTGCTCGTGGTTACCGTCAAGAAGAGGGAATTGATTTTGAGGAATCCTTTGCTCTAGTGGCTAGACTTGATGCTATTTGAATTTTCCTCGCATATGCTGCTCACATGAATATGATCGTCAACCAAATGGATGTTAAGACGGCATTCTTAAATGGCATTCTGCGCGAAGAAGTTTATGTCAGCCAACCGGACGGGTTTGTGGATCAAGACAATCCGAATCATGTGTACAAGCTTAAGAAGGCTCTATATGGGTTGAAACAAGCTCCTCGCGCGTGGTACAATCTGTTGTCAAAGTTTTTACTTTCTCAGGAATTCTCTAAAGGAACCGTGGATCCCACATTATACATAAGAAGACAAGGCAAAGATCTACTCCTGGTACAAATCTACGTTAATGATAAAATCTTTGCGTCTACTACACCTGAATTATGTGACCAATTTTCCAAAATAACGTGTTCTCAGTTTAAGATGCCGAGAGGGCCAAAACATTTTTCCTTAGGACTACAGTTTTTTACAAGTCCCAAGGCATCTTATAAACCATTCTAATATGCACTCAGAATCTTTGAAAAAAAAAGCTATGGAATCTAGTGACCCCGTGGATACTCCCATGGTGGAGAAATCCAAACTGGATGAAGATACACAAGGGAAAGCCATAGATCCTACACACTATCGTGAAATGATTGGCACCCTTATGTATCTTACAGCCAGTAGACCAGACCTAACATTTGATGTATGCATAGTGGAGCCGTGAATCTAGCAAAGCCTATCGAAAAGAACTTACATGCTGTAAAAAGAATCTTTAAATACCTATGAGGAACCGTTAATAGGGGACTCTAGTATCCAAAGGATTCTTCTATTGCTCTAACAGCTTATGCAGATGTTGATCACGCGGGTTGCCAAGATACTAGACTAAGTACATCTGGAAGTATGCAATTATTTGGAGATAGACTTGTTAGCTGATCATCAAAAAGGCAGAAAAGCACTGCGATATCCAGTACGGAAGCTAAATATATTGCTATGTCTGGTTGTTGTGCTCAAATCCTTTGGATGAGATCACAGCTTACCGACTATGGCCTTGGATTCAATAAAATTCCAATGTACTATGACAACAAAAGCGCTATTGCCTTATGCTGCAACAACGTTCAACATTCTTGATCAAATCATATAGACATCAGATTCGACATCATAAAAGAACAAGTTAAGAATGGAGTAGTAGAGCTTTACTTTCTCAACACGGAGTATCAAACCAGCGACATCTTCACTAAAGCCGCTATGCAGAAAAGAATTGAATTTCTTATGCAACAAGCTGGAATGGCGAAGTTTGAACGTCGAAAACTCCGAAAACAATTTGGCAGATGAAGCTAAAAAAGTGTTGTACCATTTCAAATATCCTGTATCATATGTAATATAATAAAAACCCCCTGAAAACCAAAAAGATTTTTCATTTTTCAGAAAACTTTTATAAAATCAAAATACAAAAATATAAAATATTTGAAACCAAAAAAAAATTAAAAAAATGAGGAAAATATAAAAAGAGGTAATAATGGCATGTCTTTTGAAAATCGATAACATTTACGTTCTTAGAAATGTCATTCAATAATGATACGAGGCTGTAAATGAAGTTCGAGCAAAAGTTCCAAATGTTTTCAAAACATGCCAAAAATGGCTTGCTATTATTTCAGATAGCAACCCGGTCATCATCTTAAAGGCAAGTATTTCAAAAAGAAAACTTGACCTCATAACGGGAATTTATTCTCGGACATAGTCTACTTTATGACCATGCAAAGGCTTGTGATTACTTTGCATCACAACCCGTGCTTCCTATGTTTCCATAAGTGTACGTGTTAGTGCGCTTATGAGTGAAAATAAGAGAAATCTTATTTGCTATGGTGTTTGTTTTTTTTAAATAAAACATTGCTTCATCAGAAAATGATTTTTAAAAACATTTGACCACTCAAACAACAACTAAGGCTCTTTAAATAGAAAACGGGTCATTGTTTGAGGGGGAGAAAATATCAAATATCTTCTTCATAATAAAAATGTGCTTAAAGGGAAAAGGGTTTTTAAACAATAACGGAATATCAATCTCTAAGGAAAGTTAATTATAATATGGTGTAGCAAAAGAAAAGAATGGCTCAACGGGTTGTTCTAGGGGATTTTACTCTACTAATGAGAGTAATCAAGGGTTACACGGGAGTTAACTAACCAGTGTAGATAGTTAATTTTACGACATGTAGGCTATTTGGTTAAATCCTAGAAATTTATCAGTTGAACATGTTCTTCCATCTAAATCCATAGTACTAATCATGGCGGTCTTGAGTGATATACCAGGCCAAGTTCTAAAGTCCACTACATCACCGACGCACTCATAATTTTGTGGAATTTTGGTAGACAATTAGAAACAGAATAGGCTTAATTCTCACAATATGTATCAAGGGTTATAGTGCGCTAGGTAATGTAACTAGTGATTTTTATAAAAGTTATGCTGAAAAATTTAAAATTTTGACCGTTTTAAGCACATTGCATGTTATTTTGTAAAAAAGAAGACAAGTACGTTCTAATTCTTCACCCCCCACTTAAATTATATAATGTCCTCGTTGTATAGATAAAATAATGAATAATAAGGAAGAATAGAATTAGAACCGAAAACTCCCTAATGTTTTGCTCGTGATAATTCTCCAAGATGAGTGCTTGAGCAAAAAGTGTGTTGACTAGGGCTTCAGCATGCCCGGATAAGTTCAACACGTGTCTTTTTCAATATATACCATATCATAGTTTCAGCAAGATCCTGTATAAGAGATTAATAGACAAGTGCAAATTCTATCTCGCTACAATGGTACAAGAAAACAATTAAACACACAACTGTACAGGGATCAATACGCCATATCCCAAACCCTAGGATATGCCGTATTGTTCCTGTAGAAACCATTAAATTACTGGAAATTAAATATTAAGTTTTAAAAACTGATAACGTCTAGACATCTCAATATGCCGTATCCAGAGGCTTTCGATACGCCGTATTAAGTGTCTGGGAAGACAGACTCGTGCAACAAACAATTAAAATGCGACAAACAATTAAAATGACCAGGTTGTCTCCCGAGAAGCACTTTTGTTTCAGCTGGTCTTAAAGTTTGACCTTTTTCCTTCTTTTTTATTTTTCTTACGTGTCGAGCTTTATGAAACGGTTTTTTGCAGCTACCGTGAGATCCATATTACATTGTTTAGGTTCCTGGTATGCTTTATGTTCAACCTCAACTAGTAGATGGCAAGCTTTTCTATAAACCATCCTAAATGGGGTACATCCTGTCAATGTCTTGTAGGCTATCCTGAAGGCCCATAGTGCATCGTTGAGTTTTTCATACCAATCCTTTGGGTTATATCCGACCGATCTTTCCAAAATACGTTTGATAGCTTTGTTGGTGACTTTGGTTTGGCCATTAGTTTTAGGGTGGTATGCTGTTGATATTCTATGAGTCACCCCGTATCTAAGCAAAGCTTTTTCAAGTTGGGAGTTGAAAAAATGTGTTCCCCTATCACTGATTAAGGCTTTTGGAACTCCGAATTTGGCAAACAACCCTTTTAAGAATTTTACCACTATACGAGCATCATTTGTAGGCAGGGCCTGAGCTTTAACCCATTTAGACACGTAATCAACCGCAACTAGGATATATTTGTTACACCTTGAGTCAGGAAATGGTCCCATAAAGTCCAGTCCCCAAATGTCGAAGACCTCACAAACTTGAATATTGTTTTGAGGCATCTCGTTCCGTGATGAAATGTTCCCCGATTTCTAACATGCATCACGCTTTATTACATAGTCTTTAGCATCCTTAAAGATATTGGGCTAATAGAATCCTACTTCTTAAACTTTTCTTCCTGTAACTGAAGCACTATGATGTCCCCCGGTTAGACCAGAGTGGCAGTGATCCAAGATTTCAAGGATTTCATATCCAGCGATGCACCTTCTCATTACATTGTCCAAACATAATCTAAATGCGTATGGTTCGTCCCAAAAATAATTCTTCACTTGAGAGAAGAATCGTTTTTTTCTTTTCTGGCTTTGAGCTGATGCGATGGCTTCTGAGCACAGAGTTCAGGACCCCACACTCAAGATCTGACTCCTGCAACAATCAGGTTCAGGATCGGGCCAAACCCTCATCCTTCAACACTGTTTATACCACCTTAGCGAACTGGAGATAGGATATGTTGTTTCAATCGTTGTTCGATGAATTTCTCAATCCTTCACCTAGTGTTGATTATCCAGCTCCTGAAGTTGTTGCTCTAATTAATGAAGTAATTGCTCCAGTTCTTACTGACTCAACCGGTTCACCTTCATCAACTACAGTTGACCAAGATGCACCATCTCCAAGTAATTCTCAAACAACACCCGAAACCGAACCTCTCGTCATTCCAAACGATGTTGAAGAAGATAATCATGATATTGAAGTTTCACATATGGGTAATGATCCGTACTTTGGTGTTCCAATTCCAGAAATCCCTTCTGATCAATCTTCATCATCGGGTTTTATTCATACAATTGTGCACCCTAATCATCAAATTTCTAAACACAATAGCAAATGGACTAAGGATCATCCACTTGAAAACATAAGCGGTGAACTCGCTAGACCAATTTCCACTCGACTTTAATTACATGAGCAAGCTCTTTTCTGTTACTACGATGCTTTCCTCACTATTGTTGAACCCAAGACGTATAAAGATGCTTTGACTCAAGCCTGTTGGATTGAAGCAATGCAAGAATAACTTAATGAGTTCGAACGACTTGAAGTATAGGAGCTCGTACCCCGACCAAACAAAGTTATGGTGATTACTTTAAAGTGGATCTACAAAGTGAAACTAGACGAACTGGGAGGAATTTTGAAGAACAAAGCTCTATTAGTAGCCCGTGGTTACTGTTAAGAGGAGGGAATCAATTTTGAAGAGTCTTTTGCTCCAGTTGCAAGATTAGAGGCTATAAGGATTTTTCTCGCGTTTGCTGCTCATATGAACATGGTCGTCTACCAAATGGATGTGAAGACTACGTTTCTGAATGGTAATCTGCGGGAAGAGGTTTATGTTAGCCAGCCGGATGGGTTCATGGATAAAGATAACCCCAATCACGTGTATAAGCTAAAGAAAGCTCTTTATGGGTTGAAACAAGCTCCACGCGCATGGTATGATATGTTGTCTTCATTCTTGATATCCCAAGACTTCTCCAAATGTTCAGTGGATCCTACATTGTTCATCCGTAGGGAAGGCAAGGAATTACTTTTGGTACAAATATATGTCGATGATATTATCTTTGTTGCTTCTACACCTGAACTTTTTGACCTATTTGCTAAAATCATGTGTTCAAAATTTAAGATGTCAATGATGGGCAAAATCTCATTTTTCTTAGGGTTACAAATTTCTCTAAGTCCCAGAGGCATCTTTATTAACCAGTTAAAATATGCCCTTGAATCTTTAAAGAAATACAGTTTTGACTCTTGTGACCCAGTGGATACTCTAATGGTGTGCCCGGTATCAGGCTCGGCCTACCGAAAAGCACTTAAATGCGGTAAAAAGGATCTTTCGGTATCTAAAAGGAACAGTACATCGGGGTCTATGGTATCCGAAGGATTCTTCGATTACTCTAACAGCATTTGCAGATGCGGATCATGCTGGTTGTCAAGATACACGCCGTAGCACTTCTGGTAGTATGCAACTTTTGGGTGATAGACTTGTTAGCTGGTCGTCTAAAAGGCAGAAAAGCGTTGCGATATCCAGTACGGAAGCTGAATATATTGCTTTGTCCGGCTGTTGTGCTCAAATCCTTTGGATGAGATCATAGCTTACCGACTATGGCTTTGGATTCAATAAAATTCCAATGTACTGTGATAACAAAAGCGTTATTGCCTTATGCTGCAACAACATTCAACATTCCAGATCCAAGCATATAGACATCAGATTTCACTTTATCAAGGAGCATGTTGAGAATGGGGTGATCAAACTTTACTTTGTCAATACGGAGTATCAACTGGCAGACATCTTCACTAAAGCTCTTGGCCGAAAAAGAATTGAATTTCTGATCAACAAGCTGGGAATGCGAAGTTTTACGCCGGAGACTCTGAAACAATTGGTAGATGAAGTTGATGAATAGTAATGGTACCTATTCAAATATCAAAAAAAGACAAAAATATATTTTCACGTCATGCTTTCTAGCATCGATAATATTTACGGCTTCAGAAATGTCATTCAACAATGGCACAAAGCTGTAAATAAAGTTCGAATAGAAAACATGACATATGGCTTGCTATTATTTCAGATAGCAACCCGGTCATCATGTTAAAGGCAAGTATTTCATCAAAAAGGAAACTTGACCTCTCAACGGGAATTTATTCTCGGGCATGGTCTACTTTATGACCATGCAAAGGCTTGTGATTACTTTGCATCACAACCCGTGCTTTCTATGTTTCCATAAGTATATGTATCAGTGCGCTTATGTGTCAAAATAAGAGAAATCTTATTTTTGTTGGTAAAAAGTTGTCTTCATAATGAATCAGTGCTTTCAGTATTCACAAAACGATTTTCAATGATAATTCGACCACTCAAACAATGACAACAACTCTTTAAATAGAAACGGGTCATTATTTGATGGGGAGAAATTTTTATCAAATAATCTTTTAAAACGGTCTTTCAAAATAAGTCGAGGAATAAACGGATAAAAATTTCAAGGGGAGTTAATGGAATTTAAATACACAAGCTTTAGATGTCATTTGTTTAAATCTTTATGGACTTATTTGCAATTTGAGACATAATGAATTCAGGCCTTAAACTACATTCGATCAATATTGCCAACACCTCAAAGTTTGTAAAAGACTTAGGAATGCTTGGAAATACTTTCATAGTTTCAAAAGCCTTAAAATTGATTCTCACAGACTAGATTTAAGCTTATTAATTCTTCAAACACGATCTCGAATATGTATGTGTATAAGGTTTTGCTGATTCTGACGTGTCGAAACCAGCAAGGGGGAAGGAGTAGATGTATACTTGATAGTGTCCTTGGCCTTCTTTTGAGGTTAGCTTCTTTTGTCTTTTGAGGTTAGCTTCTTTTGATTTTAGGCCATTTTGAATCTTTCGGGTGCACTATTTCAATCACATGGTGGAAAAGACATCTCGTCATTAGTCAGTATGCATCATTTAAGTCCCTAGGGGGAAGTGTTGAGAGTATAATTATTTAAAATGTGAGAAAAGTTCTTTCTGATTCAATTAATGCTTCCTCAAACGGTCAATCCCTAAGCTTATTCTTAAAAGAAGTAGAAATATTTGATAAAAGAGGTATACATAGGTATGATGATTCCTTAAGTCAGTCAGTATTCTGCAGAAAGAAATGAGTACATTTGGGACTTAGTTGATTAGTGTTATTCATTTCTGACTATTAGTGGGAATAATTGTGACATTGAGACTTAGAAAAATCCCCCCCCACACACAAAAATTGACTTGGTGTTGCAATTTATATCATCAAAATCCTGAAGAGAGAAATGCGCTCATCCGGGACTTAATTGACTTTGGTGTTGCGGTATCAAATTCTTAAAAGGGTTAATTGTATACTTCGGATATCTGGGCTTTATACATCAAGACCGCTTGATGCGGTTTGCAAGAAAGTTCTAATCTACTCAAGAAATGATTGATGGTTTAGGGGGAAGCTAAGACAACATATCAACCACTCAACCACACATAGCTAAGTTACATTGTATCAGAATCTGTTTATCCTCGAAGTTTGATGCAAAGACTTTCATATCTTGGAAAGAAAGTGATGCACGCTGAAGAGTGCTTGGACAGAGAAAGATCAGATTGACAACCTCTTGAAAGAAAGAAGGTTAATGAGGAGCTTGGAAAAGTTCGTTGGTGGGAGATTGTATGAAGGAGACCTACGGCGGCTACAAAGGACCATATGATTTCATCATATGATGTTCTCATCATTCAGGTCAAATCTTCTTTTAATTATAATTGTGAATATGTATATAAGAAGTATAAAGACTTAGGCTTATGTAGTGTTCGAGTACGATGATTTTTCAAGAATTTTTCACAAAATTCAAAATCTTTCAACAATTCCGTACTCGACACTATATCATATCCCTCATAATTTGAGGGGGAGCATTAAAATGTTCCTATAAGTTATTCTGTAACATTTTGTCCCCGGACGTTTAATCAATTGATATCTAAAATATCAAGGGATTAACATTTTGGATAAGGGGAGAAAATGTGATTAAACTGAATCTAACGTGTATCGAAATGTGATCATATAAAATGGACTCAGTACACTCTACACTTAGCATGTACTACGATATCGATGCACATGTTAAGGGGGAGCTTTTAGTGATAATGAAAAACTCTCAAAGTGTAAATCTTTTTTATATTTATATCAAACACTTTGATTGAATTTTCAATGGTTTTGAAGGATTATGATGGAATACCCAAAAGACCGGCCATGTTCTTAAATTTATGGAGATATAAGGTGGTTAGGCATAGGTATTCAAATCCCATGATCCAGCCAGAACCGGAGGGATCTACCCAGGGATATCCACTAGTTAGTGTAGAAGTCCTTAGGTATGATAAAAGGAGAAAAAGTGAGAAAAGGGAATAATGCCAACTGAGATGGAGCTAACACTGGAACAAACCCAACAAGGTGTTAGTTATGAAGTCTCGGTAAGCATTGAAGGGGTTGAAGAATGAAAAAGAAATGTAAGGATAAAGGGTGTAAAGAAAGAAGCCCTCCACACACTTGCAAAAAAGGAATCAATACATAAATGTCGTAAACTCTAGGTTAAGTGTGGTCTGACTTTGAAGATTGTATGGACCCCAGTGACGTACACCACGATATATTGTTATGCAAACCCTTCCTAGCACTCACAGTCTCTCAAAAGCTCTTGTTTCATTTATCTTGGATTATTACACGTCATTTTCTATCGACTATTCCCTCTAAGTTAGTTGATAATGAAAAGGTGGCAGTATGCTCTAGCATCCCGATACTACAAATCAAAGTTAGGTATATTGAGTCTTGAGCCTAAAGAGATCATCCAATAATCTCATTAGGGACACTTGTCAAATTTGCATTGTAAGTCACTACAATGTGAATTACAAGATATATTAAGAGTCCTCCCTTATCCTTGTGATTTTCCAGTAACATCAGAGTGAATTCATTCACAATCAAGATAGAAATCCTGCTTGAGCCAACATCAAACATGCTCATGGTAGGTAACTTGTGCGATTCTTTAACTTGTGACAACTAGAAAGAAACGATGGTGCGATTCTATAAGAATCAAACTTGTTCCAGGAAACGGATTAACGGTTGTTAAAGAATTTTTGAAATGATTAACACTCTTGGTGTGTCACAAAAACACCTTTTCAAGTGATACACCGATTGATTTTCAAATCAATTTTCTATTTTGAATCGGTGAGATAGTAACTCGCTGGTTCACTCCTATCGTGCTGTCTACTTTCAGACGTTCCGATAATGAGAACATGATGAGTTAGATGAATCTAATACACATGTGTTAGAAAGATTCTATACTTCAGCTGGAAATTCTATCAAGGAGATTCTTCTTAAAATTGACTCTACCTATCCACAGGTCGATCCTCAGGATTTCGAAGGTAATCAACCAAACACAGACGAAGGACAAAGCCATTTCGTACCGCCGCTTTATTGCTAACTGTTTATTGCAGGGAAACTTAAAAATGGTGGGATGAGTTACCTGTTCCCACTGACTCACCAAGAATCATAGCACATGCCTCATACTCTGACCGACAAAACAATAAAGACATCATGAAAGCTCAAGTACATGTTTCAAGACTTCCGCTACTCTGATACCGTACGTCTTTCTTGAAGTGACGAAGTATTAAAGTCAAAGAATTTCAAAGAAGTTTTCGTCACTCTGATACCGAACGTCTTTCTCGAAGTGACGAAGTGTTATAGTTAAAGAATTTCAAGAAAGATGTCTTATTCAAGCTTTCAAGACCAAGAAACAACAACAGTATGAGCATGTCGGTCCAAAAGTCACAAGTTCACAAGATGGCAAAGTTTACAAGATGGCGAAAAGAGATTATGCTTGGTTGATGATCTCAAGGTGCTCAAGATCACATATTCACATACAAGTCAAGATAAAGGAACAAGCTCAAGCCTAAAGTCAATGATCACTACGCCATATTCACAAGAAAAAGAAAAAGAAAAGAAGTCTGCGAGCACAAGAACGAAGACCTTCATAGTATGCTAGGTTTAAGTTTTTGTAAAATGGAGTGACCTCCCTTAGGGGGAGATTGTTAGGAATACGAAAATCCTAGGAAAGTATCGGTCACTCCATAGATAACTGTCGTTAGCTCGTTAAGTATTATTTGGAACCTTAATAGGCCAAGTTAGGAAAAGCCCATGTAAAGCTATCCATGGCCGGCCATATTAAGGTATTTATACACCTCTCTATGCCTTGGAGAGGTGGTTGGTTGTTCATTTTGTTTCACACACTTAATACATTTTCTCTCATGTTTACTTTCTCTCTCTAAAGTGTTCATCCAACCACTATCTCACTAAAACTACCTCTCTTTCCCTCTTCATGTATGTTATTAGATAGTCTTTAATTGGTATCAAGATCCATGGAGTGGTGTGTTTAGTTTTTTGTGTTTTACATTTGATTTGTGTTGTTTTTTCTTGCAAACCGTACGTCCTTTTTCTTATTTTTCTTTGGTTTCGAAGCTTCTTCTTGCTTATTTGATTTCGGCTTATATCTCATAAGCCCTAATTTTCTAGCTTATTTTGAGACTTATTAGTTTATATTAGTTTATCATATCATAATAAAATTATATTATCCCACATGTCTAAAATAAGCGGGAAATTTAAAGCTTATGAAATATAAGTCGACATCAAAATAATCCAAAAAATTATGTTTTCTTTTAATTTGGTGTTTTAAATTTGATCTTTGACATATTAAGAGGATATTATATGAATTTATCTTTGATGTTGTGTAGAATTGAAAACAGTTTAACTCGTTTATCCTTTGTTTACAAAACATGACAAATTGGTACGATCTTACGATCTTGATCTTGTAAAGAAAAAATGATCTTAGGTGGGATCGCGATCTTGACAGCTCTTGATTGTAACCATTCATGATGTTCTTGTAGAGTATGTATCTATATTATGATAGTTGGTGTTCTGGAGTCCTACTAATTCTAGGGGATAGGCTACTTGAGTGTCCTTTGCTTTTAGCTTTGGACAGTTACAAAAAGATAGTAACCAATGTTAAGTATAAGACTTATTAAAAATATAATACTTTTATCCTTTATGATTACGTGTGTTCTTCTTTTGCACTTGAGGAAATGAGATTAGATCACTTGTTAAATAGGATTAAACAAGTTAAAGATCAAGGAAAGATATAGAATAAGAAAGAGGATTTAGAACAGAAGAAACTGTGTGCAAAAAGGTGTAGAAATGGTTTGGGAATAGTCCACTATTTATAGGCAAGCTGAGGAACGTCTAAAACCTAGCCAGTCCCAGATATATTGGGGAACGACACACCTATCAAGGGACCGTCTGGCGTAGGACGCTCCTTTTCTTGTCTTTTAGTGAGGTTTGGGGAAGTGTTTTTCTGGTTTATGTGGTATCTTTTTAGAGGGGAAACCATATTTCAAATTTGTATATTTAATAAACCATATCTTTTAATTACAAAAATATTTTGTCTAATTTATCTTTGTAAATTTTCTTGTCAAATTTATAAAAATGTTAGGTTTGTAACAAAAACTTATTTCCTTGATCATTATACAAGTTTAATACTTATTTGTACACACCTTACGTGATTTACGTCGAAATGGAAATGTATGACTAATAACTTGTATACGTTTATTTTGAACGTATAATGTTTTTACATATTGTCATTATCAAAACGTAGAGAGTGCGAAAAATATTAATAACAATTTTTAGCATTATTTTGCTTAAACAGTTCTTTTGGAAAATCAAAATTATTTTTGACAAAGTTTCTACAGGAGGAAACTACTGCGTAGTTGCATAGTGTGAGCTACGCCGTAGTTAAGTGACCTTGACAAACCTTTAATACTGGAAGACCAGCTACGACGTAGCCTGAGTACCCTACTATGCCGTAGTTACAGACTGCAACTATGCTTCTAAAGCTTTCACTTAACCATGAGCTGAGGTGTCATCATATCTTTATCCATTCGTTGTAGCAACATGCAAAAATGGTAAAGAACACACAAAACCAAACAAAATATAGAAATGAAATAAAACAAACTAAAAAGATATGAGTCGGGTTGTCTCCCGACAAGCACTTTTGTTTATTACTGAGTCTTTAAGTTAGACTCAAACCAAGTCTACGTCGTTCTTTGGACACTTCCGGCGATCTCCATTTCCTTCCTTATCATTCTCTTGAACCTTGACCCGGTTACCCTACCAAGGGGTAGCTCATCTTTCAACATCTTCTTGACACACACAAAGCTTTTCCCATTATCAAATGAATATCGTTTTACTTCGAATGAGTCCACACTTAACTCAGGAGGATCATAATATGTTCCATCCATATCGCTTTCCCTTTGCTCTTCTTCTTCAAATCCTTCATCATACCATTACTCTACTGTTCCTCCACAAACTTGCTTACATTTTTCCTAAATGTCATCCAATATTACCCTTTCTTCCCAATCATTAGTTCGTATGATAGTGTTATCCGTTTGCCAATTATGTGACCTTATTTTTGTACCTTTTTTCAAGAGATAGATAGATAGAGTGTCTCGGTTCTTGAGTATGGTCATTTCTTATACACAAAGAGTTTGATACTGATGTAGCGACAGCAAAGCCGCTCTCATCGGCCGGACTCTACCATTTGTTGAGCACAACATATAGAGTCTTCATAAGATATTTATTGATCACGCCTTCGTCGTCCTCTCTCAATAAAAATCAGTCAGTTATGCCGAATTTGACCTTCACATGTTCGAATGAAATGTCCGCGGGTCGGGTTTATTCGACTTCTTGAGTTAAAGTCAAGAAAATAAAGTTTATTTTCGAAGGTAGATCCTCATGATGGTCCGATTTAGCCTCTTTAAGGGAAGCTACGGCGTAGTTCCCCTCTTTGGGTTGTGTCGTAGTTAATTGTGAGGTGCTTCCTTTTGTTTGCCCATGATAATAGTTTAGGTGTTTATTATTTTGAACAAACCATTCGTTGTATCTCCTTTCTCGGGTTGTGTCATCTATTTTACTTTTCCCATACCTTAACTGAAGATAATTAGAAATACCATATCTTCATCCTTGATGTCCCGCCTCTCATTATCATAATAACAATACCACTACTTGAGGACACCGTGCTCGTCCCTTCCAGAGATTGAATCTCCTCCATTGCAATCTTTTAAATTTGGGTCACAAGTACGTCAAAATCTACTCAGGTCTTCACCCATTACCTAGATAGGCTTACAAGAATGCAATTTCCAAGTTACTGTTCCTGGTTCAGCTATTTTTGTCTTTCCTTTGTACCCTGTGAGGGGTTTCCGCACATCATCATAACAAACATAGGTATCTTCTTGCACTCATTAGTATTATTCAGGTGGTTATATTTTTCAAATTCCAAGCACAACGAAGAATCATATGAGAATAGATCTTCGCCTATTTCTAGAGGATTAAAGTATTCTTCCTTTTGGATAGAATTATCCATGCAAACTTTTTTAGTTGGGTGATGCACATTTCCATTCATATCAAATAGAATCCTATCCTCCTATATTCCTAACAAAATTTCCCTATGGAAAACATTTATTCGAGCATAATTAGTAGCTAGGAATGGTCTACCTAATATCATAATCTCATTAGGATCTCCTAGTATATCCATAACCATAAAACCAGATGGAAACACAAACTTATTGATTTTTACAAGAACATTTTCCACTATTCCCACATGAGCTTTTTTCGACATATCAGCCATTTCCACTAACATTGTTGTTTTCTTGAGATTAGTTAGTTTTAGATTTTTGAACATCGAGTATGGCAGGATATTAACACTAGCACCTAAGTTTGCCAATGCATACACATTTAAGCTACCAATAGTACATGGGAGAGTAAAACTCCATGGATTTAACTCCTTTGGTGGTAGTTGGCATGGCAAAACTCTTGATGACCCTTCATTCTCTTTCATAGAAACCTACACATCACAATCAGAAATAAAAGTTACATCGTGGAGCTCATTAGTTTCACTAGAACAAGCTCCAACACTCTGAGCGTCATTGTCAGCAGATATTGCTTTGTAATGACCAATTAGGGTAGATGAGCTAGACGCCTCTTTAGCAACCTTTACTAGGAAATTCTTTGTCAATTGCTCATTCTGTGCTTCCAAGTTCTTAAATGTGGCAAATTTAGTTCCCTTATGTTCTATATTCGTGTTCTCACTTCCTTCTGTTTTTTAAAGCTTTTTCATCCAATTTTAGTCTTAATCCTTCTCCTAGTTGATTCCTCAATGTGTTTGTTGATGAGCTCCTCAAGGCTTGGTTTCTTTTCACCAAATAGTAGGCGATTCTACATACGTGCATAGTATCATGGTGGACCTACGCGGTACCTAGATCGGTTTCCACCATTGTTTGGAAAAGATCTTCCAAGCTCACCATACTTAACTTCCTCAACTCCTTTAACTTCTTCGTTGAGCGGGCATTCCTTGTCAAGATGTGTTCCTCCACAAAGTCTTTGGGGTTTTTTTTGGCGGTTTTTTTTTTTGGTGGGGGGTTTGGGGGGTTTTTTTGGGGGGGGGGGGGGGGTGGTGGTTTTGGGTTTTATTTGCAACCAACCTAGATATCATGCATATTTTCTTTCAGCTTCTTCATGTCTCTTCCAAGACTATCCAGTTTGCTTGTGATATTAGCAATTCTATCCAAGCTACCACTGCTTGTTCTCCTAGACCCGTCATGTCATCTCTGTGAATGATCTGCCATAGTTTGAATTCACTCCAAAGCTTGGTTGGTGTCATGCCAGGGATCGGCCCTTAGGAATCAAGAATTTGGCGGGTCATGGTGTCCATCCCTTTATAGAAGATGTTAACTTTCTATTGGTTGTTTAGATTGTGTGTTGGACACTTGTAGAGGAGGTCACTGTACCTTTCCTAAGTTTGGTACAACATTTCATCACCTTCTTGCTTGAAGTTATGAATATCTTCAAGTTGTTTGGCGGTCTTGGAAGGTGGACAATACCTTTAGATGAAATCTTTCTTGAGCAAATCCCAAGTGTTGATTGTCCCTGATGGTATCTTGTCGATCCACCTCTTAATAGCTACAATGAGTGTGATAGGGAATACACACAACATGATTGCATCATAAGAAACTCCTAGGATGTTGAATAGACTGAGAATATTAGCCTCGGTTTTAGTAAAGTGATGGTTATTATATATTCTCGAGCTTTGTATAGAAAAACACTAGTTTACGGGAATTATTTTAAGTAATTGGGCCTAGGTGTCGGGCTTAAAGCCCATTTGTTTTATTAGTTTCGGCCCAACAAGGCCTAACCGAAACCCACAAGGGTCCAACTCCCTTGTACTATAAATACTATCCTCCTCCTGCATGTTAGGAGGGTGTTGGTTACTCATTTCTTCACATAGTAATCTTCCATTTTTCTTTCTTTTACTTTCTCTCTCTAAAACCTCTTTCTCTCTAGAAATATATGTATGTCGTATGTTTTGATGTGGTATGATAGGTTAACATATGATATAAAGAGCCTAGGAATAATTGTGTGATTGTTGTGTGTGTTTAACTTGCAAAAAATCTAAGAATCTAAATTTTTTTCATTTAAAATCTTTAAAAAAAGTGGCAAGATTTTTGATTTTAAAAATGATAAAATTTATGTTTTATGTTAGATTTACCTTAGAAATAGTGAGTTTTGTAAAACATTTCATGAAAAAAGGTTAAAAATTATGTTTTTAAGTGTTTTTGTGATTTAAGCTCGTGTGCATTTTTTTGAGAAACCTGCGATTTGGCATAAGAATCCTGCGATTTGAGCTCTTTTGTACCTGCGATTTAGCAGTTTTTAAATTGTGCGATTTGGCTTCATGACATGCAATTTGTCCTATTTTGACGAGTCAACTTACACAGTTTGACACAACAATTTAGCAATTTGACTTAGTCAATTCCTGCATTTTGACCTCTCCTTTACACAGTTTGACTTAGTCAATTCCTACAATTTGTCCTATCATTTAGGCCATTTGACTTGGTCAATTCTTGCATTTTGAATTGTCATCATACGAAGTTTGACTTAGTCAATTTACGCAATTTAACCTAAACAATAACAAACACTTAATTATCAACAACAAAAACACAATTCAAGAACACCTAAACAACATCACAATCAAACAAAAATCACATTAATCATTAAAATGATCCTAGTATATCATTTTACATCAATTTTGCAATGTCGACTCAACAAGAGATCTATGCTGATGGTTCCGAAAATCGTCCACCTATGCTAAACAAAGACAACTATGTTCCATGGTCTTCTCATCTTATTCGTTATGCAAAGAGCAAACCAAATGGAAATCTAATCTACAACTCCATTATGCATGGTCCATATGTAACATGATTGATTCCTAAACTAGGTGATCTAGACTGTGAAGTTCTTGTTGCTGAAAATTTTCATGAGTAGAATGATGATGAACTTACTGACAAAGAAGTAAAGCAAATGGAAGCTGATGATCAAGCCATTCAGATTATTCTCATGAGTCTTCTTGAAGACATCTATGCTGCTGTTGATAGTTGTGAAACTGCTTAGGAAATCTGGTTACGTGTTCAGCAAATGATGAAAGGTTCTGATATTAGGATACAAGACAAAAAGGCTAAGTTGTTTAATGAATGGGAAAGATTTACTTCTACTGATGGGGAATCAATTGAGTCTTATTATCATCGTTTCTCAAAGTTAATGAACGATTTCAAAGAAACAAACATTTTCCAAAAAAGATTGCCAAAAATCTTAAGTTCCTAAACAACATACAACCAGAATGGAGACGACATTTTACCATTGTTCATCAAACAAAGGATTTGCATGAAATAAATTACACTCAATTGTATAATTTCTTGAAATACAATCAGGTAGAGGTAAATGAATTGAGGGCAAAACGACTTGCAAGAGCACATGATCCTTTGGCACTTATGGCAAATTCCAATAACCCTTACAACTATCCAGTGTTTCACCAAGATCAACCATCACAGGTTACCTACATGCAACAACCACAACCCAACAACAACTACATCCCACAACCATCATTCAACACGAACTACATGCAACAACCAATATTAAATCCCAAAGACATTACAGATCTCACAACTACAATGAACATGGCACTTGTACTAATGGCTAAGGCATTCAAACTCAACTATTCTACACCAACCAACAATAATTAAATAATTTCATCCAACCCACGTAACAAGCAAATTGCTCAACCAGGAATCAGGTTGGGTCAAGACAGACGGATGCATATGATTAAAGGTAATGGTGGGAATCAAAATGAGTATGATGCAGTACGGAATACCAGGAATCAGGTTGTTCAGAATTCAGGTATTCAGAATGTTAGAAATCAGAATAGGCTTATTGTTGTTCTGGGGATTGCTTATCAGAATGTAAATCAGAATGGGAATGGTAATGTTGTAGCAGCACGGGCTGAAGGTAATGGTAATGGGAAACAATGAAAATCAGGTAAGTGTTACAACTGCAGAGGAATAGGACATCTTGTAGGAAACTGCATAGTCAGACCAAGGTGAGGGATGCTGCTTATCTTCAGACTCGGTTGCTAATTACTCAAAAGGAAGAAATAGGGATTCAACTACAAGCTGAGGAATTTGATTTGATGGCTGCTACAGGGGATCTTGATGAGATTAAGGAAGTCAATGCAAACTGCATTTTGATGGCTAATTTGCAGCAAGCATCGATATCGGGTACTCAGACTGACAAAGCTCCCATCTATGACTCATATGGATCAGCTGAGGTACACTATTTCAAAAAAATTTATGATAATGATATATTCAATATGTGATGAGGTGTCATTTTATACACATTTTCAGGGCCATTTAACCTCCTAAATCATGCAAATATGCCCAGATTATGTGCTTATATTTGTTTCTTCAGGTTTTAGCATTTTTGGATTGAGGCATTTGGAGGAAATACACGTGACTTGGGCTTATTTAGAGAAGAAACGGACAAGATTACGACTCTACACCAAGAATCATGAAGAATTGTGCATACAGCGCGTGGAGACGGCGTCGCCATCATAAAGCGACGGCGTCAGGATCGTGGCGGCGTCAGAGATCTAGCGATGGCGTTAGGACGTGGCCGACTTCAAGAGGATCTAGAATCATCCACGTGGAAACGGCGTTACGACTTCAAAGCGACGCCGTCGCATCGTTTTTAATATATATATACAAAACCGATTTTAGGGTTTTAAGTGTGTAACTTTGTATAACTTTTGGGAGACGAACCCTAGTCATTCTAGCAGCTTTTTAGGTCATTTTTAAGGCCTCAAAACCCTATTGTAACTACCTTCAATCCATGTTTTAATCAAGTAAGATTATTTATCATTAATCATTCAATATGTCTATGTGTTGTTTGATTGATTTATGTTCTTGCTTTCTTTATAACATGTTAGGCTAAACCCTCCTTTGTATTTACTTATGATTGCATGAAACTTAGGTTGTAGATCCTTTTAATGTTGCTTCTTGTTGATGGATGTGCGCGTTAGGCTCTAGAAAACTAGCCATAAGATATTAAATTGGCATAGACGTCTAGGGAAACACGAGTGTGTAGAAAGGATACCATCGGTAACAGTCTTCATACTACCTTACCCCTAATATGGTTGATCCCTCTTAAGATATTTCACATGCATTTAATATACTCTTAGGGGCCTTGTAATAGTCTTCATACTACCTTACTTGTGCGTTGCCTTAACGGAATATTAAATAGATGGCGGGTTCGTGTAATTCGTTCATGACTTAGGAAATACTTACACAGATCATCACAAGTGTGACAAAGCAATAGATCTAGGAGAAGCAATCTGAGGAGTAGTGCATGATTAGGTAAATACATCTTTTTATCATAAAGTTATCACCAGTAGTTTAGATTATATTTAGTTTAATTAGCTAAAACAAACCAACCTCTCAAAACCATGATATTTACTTGCTTTCTTAAAAATATAAAAACACAAAAAGAATCTTCTCTCAACCCCTTAGAATTCTTCGAGCCTTCCCAACCTATTCCCCTACAGAACGATAACAACCCTCGAGTCTTGCCTTACTACACAACAACAATTAGGTACTCTGCCTAGGGGATTGTAAAGCTTCCTGTGAAGTCTTCACAACCTCCACATCAAGTTTTTGGCGTCGTTACGTGGGGAATAGTTTGGTTTCGATCATTGTTTAACTAAGTTCTACTTGCTTGATTCCTATCAATTGAGAATTTTAATTCCAGTACATTAGCTTTCTTGTAGTCTATCTTTTCTTTGTGTTATTTGTTTCGTAATCCATTCTCGTCAACCACATTAGGGAGACGAGAATCTATCCGTTACTCTTGGAGTTACTCCAAAACCTAGCCACAACGGCTCAGGAAACACCATTGAGCTCCCCGAAGGGAACAATGTGGTACCTCTTCGATATGACACCATCTGGTTGGTGCAAACTGGATGCTCATTCCACGGTCTTCGGTCCGAGGATCTAAACCAACACCTTAAGGATTTTCTTAAACTAGTGGACTTACTTGACCTTAATGGTGACAATAGGGAAAGAACGCGCCTGTGTTTATTTCAATTTTCCCTTCGCAATCAAGCTATCAATTGGCTTGAACGTCTTCCAGCAGGATCCATCTCCACATGAGAGGATCTTATTACTCATTTCCTTGCTTAATTCTTTCCACCAGGAAGGACTGCAAAATTTCGTAACGACATCCTGATGGTCCAACTACATTAAGGAGAGTCTCTTTCTTAAGCATGGACTCAATTTAAGGACTTACACCAAAAAGTCCCTCATTATGGCATCGACATTTGGATCCAAATCTAAATCTTTTATGACCATGTGAATCCCGTCGCAAGACAAACCATTGACCAATCGGCCGGTGGTAAGCTTCATGATAGAAATGCCGAAGAATCCTGGGCATTATTAGAGGACCTCACCCTCTATGACAACAAAAGTTGGAATGACCCAAGGGATTTCGCTAAGCCGGTCACTGGCAATCTATTTCGCTCATGATAGTACCTGAGTACTCGTCGCTGCACATGCTTCAAGCTCGAAAACATCAGTTCAAACGCTTGTGGAGCTCATCTTGCCCTAAGCAACCTATTTAAGTGAACAAAATCACTTCTTTATGTGATATTTGCAGTGGTCCCCACGACACTCAGCATTGCATGGAAAATCCTGAGCAAGCTTTTATCGATTATGCATCCTCGCGTACGACAAACAAAGTCAGGCGTTCGCTATGAACCAAAGACCAAGAAACTTTAACGAAGCCGCCAATGCTTGTAAGGGAAAGCCGGACTTTAACTAGGCACACGCCCAAACATTTACCAGCCCACGGAACGGCTCGTTCTCCACCTACTCGTCTAATTACCAAACGAAGCTTGAGAAGGCACTAATTGATTTTGACTCTCATCAAGAGAAAAGACTATCCAGCCTGAGAACTCAACTTGGACAACAGCAAGACGACATGATTAGTAAAATTAATCTTTTGTGGAAAACCATTTCTGAAAAGCTTGATGACACTCCCAAATGAATTTCACGTCTACCAACTACCCTACAAAAGAGGAGCTTCGAGGCAAGGGAATCAAAAGCCCATCAAAGTTACTCTCCCCAAAATATCTGTCTCAGTCATCCTTAGCAGAACAAAATAGAAACCCTTCATCCCCAAAACGTGTTCACTTCGTTAATTCAATCGTTATTCTAAATAAGGAAGATGAAGCTAAGGAAGAGGGAAATGTGAAGTCCAGTACAACCGAGTACGAGGATCACGAGATGACTGTGGAAAGCGAAGAGGAGTTCGAGGAAGAAACTGAAGAAGAAATCGAAGAAGAAGAGGAAGATAGCCCGAAACACTTTGACACTTTCCCCACTATGAAAGAATTAAGGTATCACGAATGGCTCTTGAAAAACCCTCGACCCCCATGGGTAAAGGCCAAGATTAGAACCGGGAACTTGAATAACGTTAAATTTTCTTGCATGATTGGCCACTTCGACAAAAAGCAAGCCTATTTAGATATGGAATCACCGATCAATGTAATGTCTAGGCTTCATTATAATTGGATCATGAGCAAAAGGTTAGGGCCAAGAAGGAAACCATCAAACCCTGGGAAAATCTACAATTTTATGGGGAGAGTTAAGGGGTTAAAAGTTTTTGTTGGGAACTTCACTTACGAATGTGACTTCGTGGTGCTTGAGGATACCACTAGTGTCATTGATCATGACCTAGGGTCAGTTGTATTCAAAAAAACCGTTCGTAGAAGCAGTCGGGCTCATTTACGACAGGGAGGAAGGAACAATCACGTTTGAAAAAGATAAGGAGAAGATTGTGTTTAAAATGCCCCCCAAAATGGAAATGTTGAAACACATGGATTTTACAGACATAAAACCGATCGCATACCTCCTTTTGTCATAGAAAGTGATGATAACAACAGCAAAAAAACCCAATATTCTGATCTTTTAGATTTGAGACTCGAATACAAGCATGATGAAAATGTATGCAGAGCCATCCAGAGCTTAATAGCCATGAAGGCCAAAAGAAACAAATGAGAAGTCACGTAATAGGTGTGCTTCGATTCTAGCTACAAAGACTCATAAATAAGAAAAGCGCTCTTGGGAGCAACCTATATTTTTATTTTTTTTTTTATTTTTTCGCGCACATTAGGAGTGTTTGTGTTTTAATTCTTTTCATTTATTCTTTTTGTTTGAATTTATCATCTTGTAATCATGCTTTGCTTTGTCTTTAACCTCGTCTTAATTTCAATCAAGGTATTTTGCCTAAAAATAAGTGAAGGCGGATATATCCGATTTATAAGAACCAGATCCAAACATTTAAAATAAATTGTTTAGATTAATTCGCGTCAATTTTGAGTCATATGATTGTATTGATTAATCCCAGGTTTTTATGCAGTGTTTTCTACAGATATAACTAATAAAATTGCGTGCAGGAAATTTTTCATTAAAAATGAAGAAGAAATATTCACAGTGCCTGGAGACGGCCTCGGGATTAAAACCTAATGGCTTCGCATCTCTAGCAATGTGAAGATTCAAAAAATTTTAATTTTTTTTGAAAAATAAAATGTGCAATATTTAAATTTTGTAATTTTGTTGTAAACCTGACAAAAAACTATGATTATATCATAGCTTTTTTTTTTTTTATTTTTTTTTTTTTTTTTTTTTTTTTTTTTTTTTTTATCCTATCTTTACTGCTTTCATAGAGTCAACCCTAAAGTGTCATTGTTATATATCATTATCCGTTCATTTTACGCTTGGTGTAGTTGTCTTTGTCTTTGATTTACAGGTTATATTTAACGAGAAGAAGCTTGGAAGTTCTTAGGAAGTTTCATTGGATGATTCTTAGAGGACGATTTAACCATTTATCGCATGTTTCTTCTCCATTATTGAGCAAACTAAGGGAATACTAGTTTCTTTTACTTGTTTTCTTTTCCCTTTATTCGTTCATACAAGTACTTCTATAGAACATTAAGGACAATGTTTAACTTAAGTGTAGGGGGAAATAAGCCTTAGAAACTATTCATTAATTTTTCATTTGCTTGTTCCTTAAACTGATGAGTAATATATTGAAACATAGCATAAACGGTAATTTTGACCAAAATTTTTAAAAAAATTATGACACATACCGACGAAAACTGAGTATTAATAGCTTCGTATGGATAGGGATGTATATGACTAGCACAAAAACCCTCAAAATTCCACCTAAAAATGTAAGGTTCGCCTTTAGATCTTAAGGAATTTGGGTATCCATTTTTGATACCCAAGATAGTTTATACCTTTAGCTTGTTCGAGTTAAGGTTCGAATGCAGTCATATGTGTCTATTCTGTCGTTACGGATGTGTACGTATGGTCTTTGTCGCCTTTTCTAGAACATTGGTATCGGTATTAAATTATATGAGTGTACCGATAGTATATTAAATTCTAGAACTTGTTTTTGTGATGCATCCCGAGACCGCATAGTAAGTATTAGGATTTGCTAGATAAGAGGCACTAGGATTAACCCATGTTTTAAACCTGTAATTGTTATGATGGTCACCTCGATCATATAACTATCCCACACCCTTGCCATGCACTCATTTTTAGTGCAGGATACCCCTAGTACAACCCTCCGAGCCTATCCTTTTTCACGGTTCTCGTAATTTTCTGGTTAAGCCGGACTATTAATGAAGAGCATTGTCACCCTTGAACCAATTGTTACACCCAAATCGCCTTAGCCTACCTTGTATGTACTCACTTTTAGTACATTATTGTTTTAACCCAAAGTTAATTATTTGAGTACACGGTTGCTAGGTCCTTATCCTTGTGAATAATATTTTGGGATGATTGGGATTCATGGTAGTATTAATCTTATGAAGAATTGGAGAAGAAGTAATTTATTACCCCCAATAGAGTTCAATAAGCTCTATGTTATGTTGATACATCTCAAATCGGGTCATTAATTAGATTGTAAATAATCGAGTATGTAAAAGTTCAAGTGTAGTGGTGTATCTATAAACCCCTATGATGTATTATATGTTTAAGCAATGGCAGGGCAAAAGTGTACGAAAAAATGTATATAAAAAAGAGAGTGGAAAAAATGTACGGGCTGCCATTTGCTTATGTTATGTTTATATTAGAGTCAAGAAAAGAAAAAGAAAAAGATTGGTGTAGAGTTTTGTAGAGTTTGTATATTTTGTCCGAGTCTTTGGCTTAACAACCAAACCAACGTGTATTCTTATAAATAATTAGCTAACCCTTCCACTTCAAATTCACCCAAAGTCACCACCCAAATGTATCCCATCCGTTTCTGTTTCTGTTAATGTTATCTTACACCTACACCCCACAACCCTTTAAAAGACCTCTTGGATAGTAATAAATAATGCTTGCGCCTAGCGGTGGAGGTTTGATCCTTTACCAAGCCTATGATAATTTATATGCTATGACATAAGGGTGAGCATCGGTTCAAAACCGAACCGAACTGAAAACCGAGTTTGAGGAAAAACATGAACCAAAACCGAACCAAAGTTTACCGAGAAAAACTAAAAACCAAACTAAAATTGAACCGAACCGACAAAAAACCGAACCGAATAGATAGTTATGCGTATTTTTCTTAGTTTTAACCCAAACTGAACCGAACCGAAACCAAACCGAACCGAAACCAAAAATTATAAATATACAAAACTAAAAACCGAACCAAAAATGGTTGGTTCGGTTTTTATTGGTTCGGCTCGGCTCGGTTTGTCGGTTGGTTCGGTTTTTGGTTGGTTTTGCTCAGCCCTACAATGATAGGTAATGAGTGTTGATTTTCTGTTTCCCCGTTATGTTATAATTTATTATACAACCAAGAGAAAGAGAGAATCCTAAACACTTATGTGAGGTGCTAGTATATACTTTTCTTGCTTTTAATTACAAGGTCTAGAAGGTTTTGTTATAAAATACTTTTAAAAAGTATGTTAAATGACCCTCATATTGCTATTGTCTAGGTAGATAAGCCTATTTGCTTGAGGACAAGCAAATCCTAAGTGTAGGGTATTTGATGAGGTGTTAATTTATACACTATTTCATGGTCATTTAACCCCCTAAATCATGCAAATATGCCCCAGATTCTGTGATTAAATAATTTGTTTTCATGTTTTAGCACTTGGATAGCTTTTAAAGAAATACATGTGACTTTGGGCCTCAATTGGAGAAGAAACAGACAAGAATTAACGGACCTACAACCAAATCCATATGACTTATTGCAATAGTGGTTGGAGACAGCGTCGCATTGCATAAAGTGACGCCGTCGTGATCAATCTAGTGACGGCGTCAGGATTATGGCGATGGCGTCAGGACGTGGCCGACTTAAAGAGGAATCTAGAATCGTCTATGTGGTGACGCCGTCAGGATTGCAAAGCGACGCCGTCGCATTGACAACTCTATAAAATATAAATCCATTTTAGGTTTAGAATTTTGTAATCACCCGAGGAGAAACGAACCCTATACATTTTAGGATCTTACTAGGTCTTTTTAGGGCCTCAAAACCCTATTGTACTACATTGAATCCATGTTTTAATCAAGTAAGGTTATTTATCTTTAATTATTCAATATGTCTATGTGTATGTTTGATTAAATATATCTTCTTGCTCTATTTATAACATGCGAGGCTAAACCCTCTTTTAAATTTATCTATGATTGCATGAAACTTAGGTTGTAGATCCCTTTGATGTTGTTTCTTGTTGATGAATGCGTGCGTTAGGCTTTAAAAAACCAGCTTTTGTCTGTATCGCTGTTGATATGTCTAGGGAAACGTGAGTAGTGTAGAAAGGATACCATCGGTAACAGTCTTCATACTACCTTTACCCATTATGCGGTTAATCCCTCTTAAGTTATATTCACATTCTGCTTTAAGATACTCTTATAGCCTTGGTAATAGTCTTCATACAACCTTACTTGTGTGTTGTCTTAACGGAATATAAATAGATGGCGAGTCAATGTAATTCGTCTCATGACCCAAGGAATACTTACACAGATCATCACAAGTGTGACAAAGTAGCGGATCTAGGAGAAGCAATCTGAGGAGTAGTGCATGATTAGGTAAATACATTTACTTATCATAAAAGTTATCACCAGTAGCATAGATATTAATTAGTTTAGTAATTAGTTAAGCAAACCATCCTCTCAAACCCTAGATTTACATGCTTTCTTATAAATATAAAAACACAAAAAATAATCTTTTCTCAACCTCAAGAATTCTGTTAGACCGTGATCAAGCCTTCCTAACCTATTCCCCTAGAGAACGATAACAACCCCCAAGTCTTGCCTATACTTCACTGCAATGATTAGATACACTGCCTAGGGGATTGTAAAACTTCTTGTGTAGAAGTCCTACGAGACCCTACATCAGTGTTATTGTTATCTCCGAGCCTAACACGACTACTGTTGGTAAGTCCCCGACTGCTTTGAAGATGTTTGGTGTTCAGGTAGTCAGGATGATATTAGTTCTGGGTCAGCTGCTTACCCTACAAAGCATTTTGTCTCCTCTTTTGTCACTCTAACTCCAGAACATGAGTGCCATGATAAATCCGGTTTAACCCAGGGTGAGAACGTATGAACGCGTCCCGTGTCGGAGCATTTTTTTATTACTACCTCCAGCTCTGAGCCCATGGATATGGATGCAACCACTTCTTCATAGGTCACTTCTCGTATGCCGCATGTGTAGGTTGGGGCTGAAGTCGTGGCTACTGGTCTTGTTAATGAGACCAGGGCCTCCTCCTTTCCTTAGAATGGAACTGGAGCTTATTCCCCTCTTGGGAATAAGACTGGGCTTCTTCCCTTCCTAGGAATGAAACTGGGGTTTTTTCCTCTACTCTCGATGATGGATCTCTAGTTGATGATTTTTTGGAGTCTCAAACCATTGATTCTGCTATAGCCCAAGACATATATGTTCCGCATTGGGATGTAACTAATGATGACACTATAGAACGATCCTAGTTTATGTGCAATAAATTTGATTGATCATGTACCTCCTCCCGTTATTAGAGCCTTTCTACAATCATCTGTAGAGATGCCGATTTCCTTGGTCTCCTTAATATGAATTCTGATCAACATGTATGTACGATGTCCGAGTTACGCTTACGGTATGAGCATAAGATTACAATAAGGGAGAAGTTTGAGAAATTTTTTGTGAAGAGTTCTGAGGCTATTTAGCAGAGAGACGATAAGATTATTACTTTGAGGGATAAGCTGAGGAAAGCAGAGAGAGGCCGCAGATGTTTGTGAGATTCGCATGCGGGTATCCGAGTTGGAGGCTGCGACTGCTGCTAAATCAGAGGAGATTCCAGGTTTGAATGTTTAAATCATTGAGCAATTAGGGAAGGTGTCCAGGATTGAATAATTTCATGACTAGTTGAAGAGACAGGTTTTTAAGTTAGAGGTTGATTATGATAGTTTACGTAGTGAAGTTGCTGGTGAGGCTAAGATAAGAGCAAAGTTGTGATGGTTATATCAGGCTAGAGGCTCACGCTTTGCAGAGCGCCTATTGACTTGATGTGCCTAATTGCTGAGCATAAACCATGATATGATACTGACTTTATCCTACATAAGAATACAACTGTAGCCGGCTAACATGGATGATTGGTCATAGCCTTCGTCTTGTTGTGATGAAGTGTGGTCAATCAACTGAATACCGTGCTGCTTTTGGGAAGGCCATATCTATGGCTATTAATAAAGGTATTCAGGAGGAGTTGGAAGCTTAGGTTGAGCATGGCAAAGCTGGTAGGTCGTTGTCAGAGTTTGAGGCTTATGATGTTGGGGTCGCAGCTGACTATATGGCTGTGGTTAAAGAGTTGAAAAATGTTTCTTTCCCTCTGCTTGACCAGTTAGAGGCTCTTAAAGACTCTCCTCTTGAACTTCTTATATCCTCTCTAACTTTAGAAGGTAGTCATGGCGATTAGGATTCAACTTCAGAGCTTCGTAAGCTGCAACTTGTCTATGAGCAAGTCATTGTGCCCGTGTATTACGATCATGACAGTTCAAAGGATACCTGATCTATTAGTTATGAGATTTTGTTGTCTGATGCCTTGGCTGCGTCGCATGCCCGTGGTGAGAAGAGAAAGAAAGGTGCTTCATCGAGCTTGGAGATGGGCGGTCCTTTCGTTGTTATGCCTTCCGTGTCTTCCCAAGATACATCTCTTGTCGCTGCAGACTATCATATTTCTATCTTGGCCATTATTGATGGTACTGTTTCCACTACGGAACCTCGATGACTTGTTTGATACCACCATGTTGGATAAGCCTATTGATCTTTAGTTGTTTGAATCTTGTAATCCTGAATCCACGAAACTAAGCCTATTTGACTATGTGTCTCGTACCGCGATTGTTTGATGCTGAAGCTTATTTTATTCCTCGGATTGTGTTAGTGCATGCCGTTCATGTGACGCACGTGGTAGGACTAGGTTGCTGCGTTAGCATTCCCCGGCATATTATACTTAGACATTAAGTAAATTTCTTTGCCACGTTGCCATGCATGTGCTCCATGTTTATTATAGACAATATTGCGAATGTAATATTATTAGGATGTGGCACTTTGCTAACACTAACCAGTGCTTTATGTTATACGGTGATAGACTTATTGAATGTCATTGGGTTATTTCCCTTTGTACTGGGCTTGCAATCCTCTTACGTATCTTGAGTTAATTTTTAGGTTACTCACCCTGATATTGTGTTAGAACAATAGAGTTAATTATGGGATCATACTCATTCGTGTGACATACAAAACAATGTTTGTGTGTGCACGTCTTACCAAATGCATAAAATATAATGTCTACAAGAATTTTAGAAAATTTGTGAAGGTAGCTAAGCTTCACATGATCATTAATAACAATATTTAAAATAGTACATAAGATGGATTAAAATGAAATTTTCCCCTGCCGCTGGTAAGGTGTTACCGCGGCTCACAAAGGTGGGGTTGCTTACATATTAGAGACTAGAGGTAACATTTCTTCAGGTCTTTGGCGTTCCATGTCTGCAAAAGTATGCCTGATGTTTGGTTGTCATAATGACTTCTTTATCAACAGGAAAGTTATACCAACTCCCAGGCAGTTACCAAATTCGTATGTAGTGTTATATAGGCCAATACTCGGGGTAGTTATCGTTCTCTAGGGGAATAGGTTAGGAATGCTTGATCACGGTCTAACAGAATTCTAAGGGTTGAAGGGAGATTCTTTTTTTTATTCTTATGTTTTATAGAAAGCAAGTAAATCATATAATTGGATAGGTGGTTTAGTTTTAGCTATTAAACTAAATATTAATCTAAACTTTTTTTTGAACGACGAGTTAGTACAGTTACTAAGTTAGTTATTTGATTCCACAGTACTTACCTAGAAGGTAGTCCCTGCCAGCCTCGAATAATAATTAGTGATTTGATTCCATAGTACATACCCATAAGGTAGTCCCTGTCAGCCTCGAATCGGCACATCTATGAGGCAAAACCCCATAGATTCCTACCTTAAAGGAAAACCCCCACGGAGAGACTCGAACCTGAGACCTCTCGCATGTGGTAACAACCTCCCCAAGAACACCCTTAGTGGCCAACTGAGTTAGCCCAGTTGGTTAAAAAGACTATGTTTATTTAGTCAGGTATTACTCCCTAGATTGCTTCTCCTAGTGTTGTAGCTTTGTCACACTTGTGATGATCTATGTAATTATTTCCTAAGTCATGAACGAGTTACATGAACCCGCCGTCTACTTAGTATTCCGTTAAGGCAACGCACAAGTAAGGTAGTATGAAGACTATTACAAGGCCCCTAAGGGTATACTAAGTGCATGTGAAATATATTAAGAGTAGATCAACCATATTAGGGGGCAAGGTAGTATGAAGACTATTACCCGATGGTATCCTTTCTACACAATCATGTTTTCCTAGACATATTAACAGCAGTACAGACAAAAGCTGGTAACATGCATATTTATCACAAGAAGCAACACCAATAAGATCTACATCCTAGGTTTCATACAATCATAAATAAACACAATAGAAGGTTTAGCCAAGCATGTTAAAAATAAAGCAAGAACAGATAAGAATCAAACAACAAGACATATTGAATGATTAAATAAGTCTTACTTGATTAAAACATGAATTAAAGGAAGTACAATAGGGTTTTAAGGCCCTAAAATCGTCCCTAACAACTGCTAAACGAACTAGGGTTCGTACCCTCTTTTAATTCTAAAGTTACACACTCAAAACCCTAAGATCGGGTTTGTATATATAGGAAAAATGCTGTGACGTGTCGTATTAATAAGTCGTGATGCCGTCATGAAAGAGAAATATTCTAGATAATGGCTGGGTCATGATCTCTGACAACCGTCGTCGTCACTAAATCTCTGATGCCATCACTAGATGGATCACGACGGCGTCGCTTTATGCCTGCGACGCCGTCTCCACGTTCTGTAAGCAATACTTCTTCAAGGTTTGGTGTAGGTCCGTAATCTCGTCCGTTTCATCTCCAAATGAGCCCAAGTCACATGTATTCCCTCCAAATGCTATTCAAGTGCTAAAAACCTGAAAACAAACGATTAAGCACATAATCTGGGCATATTTACATGATTTAGGGGGTTAAATAACCTTGCAATAGTGTATAAAATGACACCTCATCAAATACCCTTACACTTGGGAGTTGCTTGTCCTCTAGCAAATGGGCTTTTCTACCTAGACAATAACAATATGAGGGTCATTTAACGTACTCTTTAAAAATATTTTACAACACAACCTTCTAGACCTCGTAATTAAAAGAACAAAAAGTACATACTAGCACCTCACATAAGTGTTTGGGATTCTCTCTTTCTCTCAGGTGTATAATAAAATATAACATAATAGGAAAATGGAAAATCAACACTCATTGCCTGTCATAGCATATAAATTACCATAAGCTTGGTAAAGGATAAAACCTCCACCGCTGGGCGCAAGCATTATTCATTATTATCCAAGAGGTCTTTTAAAGGGTTGTGGGGTGTAGGTGTAAGATAATATATAACAAAAACTGAAATGGATGGGATACATTTGGGTGGCTTTGGGTGAATTTGGAGTGGAAGGGTTAGCTAACTATTTATACGAATACACGTTGGTTTGGTTGTTAAGCCAAGACTCAGATGAAGATATACAAACTTTACATCAATCTAATGGAATGGGAGTATTATTTAGGGTTGGCTTTTGAAGTGAACTTTGATAGTAGAAGGGTTAGCTAATTATTTATACGAATACACGCTGGTTTGATTGCTAAGCCAAGACTCAGACAAAGATATACAAACTCTACATAACTCTACATCAATCTCTTTCTTTTTCTTTTCTATTTTTCTCTTCTTCTTTTTTGAATATCATAATACATCACTTGGGTTTTATAACACGTACCCCTACACTTAAGCTTTTACATGCTCGATATTTACAATCTAACTAATGACCCGATTTGAGGTGGATCAAAATGACATGGAGATCATCTAACAAACAATATGGGTGGTATTGATTGAACTTTCTTCCCAGTCTTCAGCGAACATAAATACTACATGAATCCTAATCGTCCCAAAATTGATTTACAAGGATAAGGATAGTAGCTACAGCATACTCAATTATTAACTTGGGTTAAACACAATAATGTACTAAAAATGAGTACATACAAGGTAGGCTAAGGAAATTTAGATGTAATGATTGGTTTAAGGGTGGAAAATCTGCTTATAATAGTCTAGGATTTAACCAGAGAATACGAGATCGTGAAAAAATGATCGGCTCAAAGGGTTTTACTAAGGGTATCCTGCACTAATAATGAGTGCTGGCAAAGGTGCTGGCGATAGTTATATGTTCCAGTGTGACCCATCATAACCTATTACAGGTTTAAAACATAGGTTAAATCCTATAGTGACTCTTCAAAGCAAATCTAATAATTATAGGCTGTCTCAGAATGCAATCACAAAAAGCAAGTTTAGAATTTAATATGATATCGGTTCACACTCTCTAATCCTAAAGTAAACTGATTCAAATATCAAGGGGGGGGGAAAGCCCACAAAATCACGTCATACACATCCGTAACGTCGGATTAGACACACATATAGCCGCTCCTTAACTTGAACAAGCTAAAGGTATAATATCTAAGGGCGAACCTCACATTGTGGGGGTGGAATTTTGAGGTTTATTGTGCAAGTCATATAAATTCATATCCATGAGACGCTATTAATACTTGGTTTTCGTCGGTATATGTCATAAAAAAATTAAATTTGGGTAAAAATTACCTCTTATGCTATGTTTCAATATATTACCCATCATTTTAAAGACAAAGCAAATGGTAAATGAAAGAATAGTTTCTAAGGCTTATTTTCCCCCTACACTTAAGTTGAACATTGTCCCTAATGTTCTATAAAAGTACATGTAAAAACAGATAGAGGGAAAAGAAAACAAGTAAAAGAAACTAGTAATCTCCTGGTTTGCTTAATAATGGAGAAGAAACACGCGATAACTGGTTAAATTGTCCTCTAAGAATCATCTAATGGAACTTCCTAAGAATCTTTAAGCTTCTTCTCATCAAATATAACCTGTAATCAAAGACAATGACAGCTATACCAAGCATAAAATATGCAATTTGCCAATATACAATGTGAATTTAAGGTTGACTCGATAAAACAGTAAAGATAGGATGAGAGAATTGTTAAACTTATTGGTTTTTGCAGGTTTACAACAGAAAGATTAATAGTTTAAATGTTTGTGAAGTTTTTACTTTCAAAAATAATTAAAAATTTTAAGTTTTCTTGACCTGGGTGTATGACGCCGTCAGAGTTATTGTGACCCCGTCATAGGTATCGTGGTGACGGCGTCACATGTAAATCATGACGCCGTGTCCACAGTCTGTGAAAACGAAATTTTTGTTTTTGATGAAAAATTTCCTGCACTCGATTCTATAAGTTAATTCCTGTACAATTAGCTGCATAAAACCTGAGATTTAACAATTCAATCATTTGACTCAAAACTAACGCGAATTAGTCTAAACAATTCATTTAACATGTTTGAATTTGGCTCAAAAGCCAAATAAATTCCCCTACACTTATTATTTGCAAAATACCTTTGATTGAAATTAATACGAAGTTAAAGCCAAACAAAGCATGATTACAAGATAGTTCAAACATAATAAAACAAACAGTAAATAATTAAGACACACGACACTCCTAAGTGCGGGAAAATAAATATTAGGTTAATGAGACGTGCTTGGGTTGCCTCCCAAGAAGCTCTTGTTTTTTCGAGTAGCGAGCCCGACTCTACCCTTATTTAACTGATAAAGGGGAGGATTCCCTTACACTTGAGTTCAAGTGTGGGTGGTAGTAATGGTTCACACCATTGTGGTAAGAAAGAGCCTTATGTTGAAAAGGTGGGTGTTAAATTATATGTTCTAAATGGCGTGTTTCTTTAATCCTACCATTCTTTACTTCTTTTGGATTAACGGGTAAACTAAGTCCTTCTAAGAAATTATTCACTATCACCTCTAAATTCGAGAAAGCAACATTTAAGGATCCACTTTGTCCTAATAAACCTGGTTTGAATCCATAAGGTTTCTTAGGGTCATCTACACATGGGTGATAATAGCAAGATATATCCTTAGGCGGAAGGATGCCACGTGAGGTGTAGGTGGTGTATGAATGGTCAAGGGATCTACTACCTTCATCCTAAAACTATCCAGACTATGTGGTTTGATGAGTGGGTCGGTTCCTCTTTTGTCTCCTAGATTTACATCTAAGGGTGAAAAATTAGGTAAAAGTTAGGCTTTGATTCATCAAAACTAGGAATTTCCTTATAACTAAGAGGAATGTCATGATTACAAGTATTCAAGCCTAAATCCTCTAGTGGTGTTTCGTCTAAAGGTTCTACCTTAATCGGGATTCCTATAGTCTCTTTTACTTCTTCCAGATAAGTCACGGGCGGTGTGTATTCCTCAATTGATGGTAGGACTTGTGAGGTACTTTGTGGGTTTGGATTTTCCACCTTATCCCATGTTATACCTCTATGCATCTCCACTCAAACATTCTCATTTCCAAACAATCTTTTTACTTGATCCTTCAAATTTGCTACTTCTTGTTCAGAAGTAATGTTTGGCGGGTTGTCCCATTCCTTTTGGCCTTGGGTGAAATTTTCTATGTTTCACCCAAGCATCTTCACCAACTTTAAATTCCCTAAGTCTCGTCTGCTACATAGTTCAAGGTCCATTCAGGGTAATGGTCATCGACATGATCCATAAATGAATTAGTAAGACCCAAAAAATCGAAGGCCATGATGAGGACGTTTGGATTAATTTTTTGAAACGAGTCCACACATCGTAGATATGTTCGTCTTAATGTTGTTGGAACACCAAGGTATATCTTTGGAATGGGAAGGTTGTGGTTCATGGTGGGTTTTGAAAGGGTGTGGTAGGTGGTCTTTCATACATCATGATGGTGAACGAAAGAGTTACAAACAAAAGGCACAAAGAAAAGATAGACTACAAGAAAGCTAATTGTGAAAATTAAAATCTTACTTAAAAGGATTCAAGCAAGTAGAATTAAGTTAAACTATGAACAAAAAATAACTATTCCCCGGTAGCGGCGCCAAAAACTTGATGTTCGGTTGTCATAATGACTTCTTTATAAGAAGTTTTACAACTCCATAGGCAGTGTACCTAATCGTTGTAGTGTAGTATAGGTAAGACTCGAGGGTTGTTATCGTTCTCTAGGGGAATAGGTTGTGAAGGCTTGATCAGGGTCTAACAGAATTCTAAGGGTTGAAGGGAGATTCTTTTTGTGTTTTTATGTTTTATAAAAAGCAAGTAAATCATATAATTGGATAGGTGGTTTGGTTTTAGCTATTAAACTAAATATTAATCTAAACTACTGGTGATAACAAGATAATAAAAGACTGTGTTGATTTAGTCATGTATTACTCCTAGATTGCTTCTCCTAGTGTTGTTGCTGTGTCACACTTGTAATGATCTATGTAATTATTTCCTAAGTCATGAATGAGTTACACAAACCCGCCGTCTACTTAGTATTCCGTTAAGGCAATGTACAAGTAAGGTATTATGAGACTATTACAGGCCCTCAGGGTATACTAAGTGCATGTGAATTATATTAAGAGTAGTTCACCCATCTAGGGGGCAAGGTAGTATGAAGGACTTATTACCCGATGGTATCCTTTCTACTAATCATGTTTTTCTCTAGACATATTGAACTGCCGTACAAACTATAAAGCTGGGTTTTTTAGAAGAGAAAATTGGTGAGACATGGTGATTAGCGATAGAAGCAATATAAAAGTAGATCTACATCCTAAGTGGTTCTATACAATTCATAAATAAACACAAATTTAAAGGTTTAGCCAAGCATGTTTAAATAATAAGCAAGAATAGATAAGAATCAAGATAACAATGTGACAGATATTGAATGAATAAAGTAAATATTACTTGATTAAAACATAAATTAAATGAGACAAGTAGGGTTGTAAGGCCCTAAAATCGTCAACATACAATATGCTAAACGAAACTAGAGGTTCGTACTGCCTCATTATATTTAAGAGAGTTACTCAACCCTCAAACAACCCCTAAAAGATCGGGTTGTGTATATATAGGAAGAAAATGTTGTGAACGGCGTCGCGTTTTAGTAGTGATGCCGTCATGAAAGAGAATATTCAGTAGATAATTGGTTCAGGTAACGTGATACTCTGAACGCTTATGTGCTAACTCGTGACGCCATCATGGAATACGTTGTGACGGTGTCACGTTGAAACTGTGACGCCGTCTCCAGCTGCTGAGAACATAATCTTGAGAAATATTTGTGTAGGTTTGTAGTCTTGTCCGTTTCTTCTCTAAATGAGCCCAAGTCATGTGTAATTCTTCCAAATGCCCTCCAAATGAGAAATACCTGAAAAGGAATGATTAAGTACCTATTTTAGGCATAAATGCATAACTTAGGGGGTTAAACGACCCCGAAAAAGTGCATAAAATGACACATCATCAATGCCTCCACTTTCAATCCTGATCTTGTATGCTCCATTTCTAAGTGCTTCAACCACTTCATACGGTCCTTCCCAGTTTGGACTAGTTTTTTTCCTTCCTTTGCTTGGCTAGACTTATTGTTGCGATACATGAAGTCTCCTGGTTTGAAGATCGTATTGCGGTCCTTAGCATTGCAGTATTTTTCCATTCTTGCTTTGCTATTTGTTTCATGGATTGCAGCTCTCTCGCGTTTTTCCTCTAGCATGTCTAGCTTGAGCATCAAGGCTTCGCCATTCTGGGTTTGGTTTACTTTCACGCATCTTAGTGAAGGCATACCTATCTCAACTGGAATTATGGCTTCTGTGCCTTAGGTCAAGGAGAATAGGGTGTCTCCATTGCTGGTTTTGATCATGGTGTAGTGTGACCATAACATGCGTGGGATTTCCTCGATCCAGTTCTTGCTACCTTCATCTAGCCTTGCTTTAATTCCTTCTCCCAAGCTACGGTTTGCTCTTTCTACATGTCCGTTAGCTTGAGGGTGTTTGACGGATGTAAATTTTTGTTTAATGTTGAGCTTGTCGCATCAGTCTTTGAAGGGATTGTCTCTGAATTGCTTTCCATTGTCGGATATGACCTTTCTTAAAAGGCCAAACCTGCATACAATATTGTCCAGATAAACTTCTTAATCTGGCTTCCCGTTATCATTGCTACCGGCTTTGCTTCAATCCATTTGGTGAAATAATCAATGGTGACAATCAAGAAATTGACTTTGCCTTGAGCTTCTGGGAATAGTCTTGAGATATCGATTCCCCACTTATAGAATGGCCACGGGGAGGTGATTGGTGTGAGCTTCTGTTAGGGGTTTCTAGGTACCGGATGGTGTACTTGGCAATCATCACATTTTTGTATAATGTTTCGTGCATCTTTGTGCTTCGTTGGCCAATAGTACCCTGATTTGATTGCCTTTGCGACTACGGACCTCGATTGGGAATTCATGCTACAAGACCCTTCGTGAATTTTCCTCACGACTTATTCCGCATGGAGCGGACCGAAACATCATAGCCACGGTTCTAAAAATGACTTACGGTACATTACATCACCGATCACGGCATATTGTCTTGATTTGATTTTTATAGCCCTTTCTTTTTTTTCGCTGGTAGCGTGCCATCTGTAAGGTACTCGAGTAATGGTGTCATCCAGTAATGTCCTTCCTCTTTCATAACAGCGAAGATTTCTTTTCCATCAATCGATTTTTCTTTCAATACCTCTACCAGGACCTGTTTGGTTAGATGAGCGAAGCAGGTGGACGCGATCTTGCTGAGTGCATCTGCCTTCTTGTTCTCGCTTTTTGGGACCTGTTTAATGGAGAACTTTGTGAAGCCGCTGATGTGTGCCTTAGCTTTTTCCAGATATTAGATCATGCTCTGCTCCTTTGCTATGTATAATCTGTTGATTTGATTGGCTACTAAGAGGGAGTCAACTTTTACTGCTAAGTTCTTTACATCCATTTGCTCCACGATTCGTACTCCGACCACCAGAGATTCGTATTCTACTTCATTGTTGGATGCTACAAATTCAAATCTTAAAGCATAAGTGAATTCCATTCCTTCTGGGTTTGTGAGGATGAGTCCGGCCCCTGACCCCTCTAAGCATGAGGACCCATCTGTAAAGAGAGTCCATGGTTCCAAAATTTCTTCCTCTGTTGGTATCCCTGTGGGTGGAGCATCTTCATCTGGTCTTTCCGCGATGAAGTCTGCCAAGATTTGGCCGCGGATGGATGTTCTTGGCCTGTACCTGTTGTCATACGCTTCTAGCTCAATAGTCCACTTGGCCATTATGCCGGTGTTTTCTGGCCGCAATAAAATTTGCTTTATTAGTTGATCTGTGATGACCATGATTGAGTGTGTCTGAAAGTATCTTCTTAGTCTCCTTGCGGCATGCACTAGGGCTAGTATTCATTTTTCCATTGGTCTGTAGTTGATTTTTGGAGTTTGCAACGCGCGGCTAACAAAATAGATTACCATCTACTTTGAGTCTCTTTCCGTTAACGCTGATTGCTTCTATGGCTGCATAGAGGTACATTATTAGGTATTCTCTTGGCTTTTCTGCTTCCGCGGTCCATTGGAAGTCACTCTTTTTATACAGTTTTTTAAAGTTTTAAAGAAAGGTAATGATTTTACGTGGATTTTGATAAAAATCTGCTCAAGCTTTCCAGCTTTCCATTGATACTCTGCACTTCTTACAGCGTTCTTTATAGGGATGGAAATGGGTCGGGTTTGGGGAAGGTTTTAGTGTACCCGTACCCGCACCCGTTTATAATATCCATATCCGTACCCCCCCCATTACCCGTTGGGTACCCGGTTAATATTATCCATCGGTTTTTCGGGTTTCCCCGTGGGTATCGGGTATTCCCAATTGAATATTTTATAGAAAAATGACGGGTATCAAGATTAAGTCACACTAAAATACATCGAAAAAATAAAGCAAAACACCCTCATATATTCAAATGTTTTAATAGTTAAAGAAAACAAATACTTTATCCACGAATTAGCGCTTTTGAATAGTTAATGTACAACATTCAAATGTGTTAAATAATAGAAATAGTTACATAAAAAATAAAAAGGAAGAAATTATATGTAATAATATATATACTTTAATTAATTATAATAAAAATAATGCGGGTACGAATTCAGGTAAACGAATATGGTTACGGGTACGAGTAATCGGGACGGGTATTACCAGAACCCGTCACCAAACCCGTACCCGGCTAATATTTTTTATCAATACCCGAACCCGCATCCAAACCCGCCAACTCGCCCCCGATCCTGACCCAACCGGTTTGGGTTTCGGTTTTCCCTGTCGATTTTGGGTCCTTTTTCCATCCCTAGTTCGTTGGGACTATAACTTTATGGCCGCTTCTTCTTTTTCCAAGCACGATTTGATTCCTTTTTTAATGATGTGGCCTAGGAACATCCCTGCCTCTGCACCAAAGGTGCACTTATTGGGATTCAGTTTCATGTTTATCTTTCTTAGGTTTTGGAAAGTTTCTTCAACATCTCTGAGAATTTCTTGTTCTGTATGGTTCTTTATCACCATATCGTCAACGTAAACTTCAAAATTTCTGCCAATTTGCTTCTCGAAAGCTTTATCCACAAGTCGTTGGTATGTTGCTCCGACGTTCTTAAGGCCGAAAGGCATCTTTGTGTAGCAGTACACTCCTTGACTTGTATGGTACCCAATCTTCTCCTTATCCTTCTTTGCCATTTGTATCTGATGATATCCTTTGTAGGTGTCTAGAAAACACTTGAAAGGGTATCCGTAGAGGGACTCAATTTTACAGTTAATTTCAAGGAGGGGGTAGCAATCTTTTAGAGCATGATTTGTTCAAGTCCGTGAAGTCTACACACATCCTCTAACTGTTATCATGCTTCTTTACCATGATCGGGTTTGAGAGCCAGCTGTGGTAATGCACTTCTCTCATGATCTGTGCTTCTACCAGCTTAGTTACTTCCTCTTAAATGGCCTTGTTTTGATTCAGTGCTTGAACTCTCTTCTTCTGCTTTATCGGGGGACATCCTTCACGAACGTTCAGACGGTGTTCCGCTATGGATCTTTAGACTCCCGTCATGTCCGCTGGCTTCCAAGAGAATATGTCTAGATTGTTTCTGAGTAGGTCGTAGAGTTTCATCCATCATTTCTTTGATAAGCTTCCTCCTATGGTGATTGTTTGTTTAGGGTATTCAGGATGAATTGTTATCTTGATCCCTGCTTCTACGACTGGTTCATTAGGGGGAAGCTTAGTTGGGGCCTCCGTTACCATTTTGCATTCTGTTGGTACTATGGTGCTGCTGTGCAATGTTAATATCCCTTCCCGCACCGAGAACTTGAGCATCCCGTGTGCGGTAGATGGTACTGCTTGAATTTTTCTGAGTCTCGATCGTCTAATAATATCGTTATAAGGAGAGGGAGACTGAACAATCATGAAATTCATCAGGGCCCTTATAGAGTGTTCCCCGTTTCCTAATGATACCATCAACGATATTTGTCCCAATGGCCATGATATTTCCCTACTGAATCCTACAAGCGAGGTCGTGGCTGGGGTCATTTATCTTTTGATTTCCAAGCGAAGTCTATTGAAGCAACGTTCATATAAGACTTCTGAAGTAGAACCTCCGTCCACATACATGCGGTGTATGAGGTGGTCTCCTACCTCTGCTTTAACCACCATTGGGCTCTCCTGTCCATCATTACTTGCGAGCGGTGGGAACAAAATTTCTTAATTTGAGGAGAAGCTTTGAGTGACTTTTTGTCTTATTACTCGTTGCCATGGCTGTACCATAAATATTTATAGGGTCTTCTCCTTGCCAGAGGTTTCCCCTTTCTTGGCATTTTTTAAGTGTTCTCATTTGTTGTTTCCTTGTTTCAGCTCCTTTATTAGGTGTGACAGTTGCCCGGATTTGACTGCTTATTCTATTTGTTTTTTCAAGTGGATGCACTCATCCATGTTGTGGCTTTTATCTCCGTGGAACTCGCAAAACTTGTTTTTGTTCTGGTTCTCTGCGATGCCAAACATCGGCGACGGTGCTTTGAATTTCACCTTATCTATTTCAAGGATTTCTTTTGGAGTTTTAATGAGTGGAGTGAACCTATCATTCTACACGACTAAGTTTGATTTTCAAATAGTCCTTTTGAGAAGCTTGGTTACTGAGAGTCCTGATGTTCACATTAGGTGACACCCTTACTTTTAGATTGGATGGTCACGATTTATACTCGAGGCTAGATGTGGTCACGTATCATATCAATCTATGACTTTGAGATGTTATCATTCAAGCATTTAATTGAGTCAGGGTTGGTGATGCCGTGCTTGAATCTGGATACTATCATGCATTCTGAGGCTCCTTTTACGTGCATGCTCTTAGCTTTAAAGCGTTCCATGAAAGCTTCTGTTGATTTGCATTCTTTTTTCTTAATATGGTGGATCTCAACAGGGTCCTTGATGTACTTCTTTTGTTGTAAAAAGTTTGCTAGGAATGCTTTCTGCAATGCTACATAGCTGTTTATGGATTCAGGTGGAAGCTCATCGAACCAAATCCTGGCGGACCCTATCAGCGTGGAGTTGAACATGTGGCACCATGTAGGCATAGCTCACCGTTCTATCTTAGTTGCGGTCTGGAAGATTTTAAGGTGATCTTCCGGAACTCCAGATCCGTCAGATGTCTTGATGTTACTTGGCATGCAGATTCTTTTTGGGAATTCAAAATTAACGATCCTTAAGGTAAATGGATCAGTTTCTTCGCATAGCCAAGGTTGAGATAGGTCTTCCTCATCAGTGGTGGATTTTGGTTTTTTTATTTGGACTTCCAGTGTCCACCTTGATCATGCTCGCTTTCAGAGATATATGTTTCTTCAGTTTGAGTAGGTTTTATGCAGTCTGCTCGGTCGACCGTGTCCCACTCTCTTTCGATCTCTCTTTGTCTTTCACTGGAGCACGTAACATAGCTTCGAACAAGGTTTCTTACTTCCTTTCTCCTACGGTCTGAGTTTTCGGCGGCTCTTCTAGTGTTGTCCCGTCTTTGGTCCCTTGCGTGCCTACGATGAGGTGCGTTTTTGGGTCCTAGATGTGAGTCCACATCTCTTTCCCTTTCTACCAGTCATGTGTAGACATTCTTGTCCCTATCGTCTAGCTTGGTAAACACCGTGGTGCTAACGAGGCTTCTCTGGTAGGGGGACCTTGTCTCTTCGTGCTTTAGTCTAGAGAAGACACTTGGGCTTTGAGAAATGTAGGTGCCTCTGGACGTGGTGTCTAGGTTGGGATTTCTTCTTTTTTGAACCTTTTTTTCGCACGACTCTCAGAGAGTTGAGTTTTTTCTTGTGTTTGCGATTTTTGTCTTGAGCTTTCTCTATAGTTCAAACGGGTCTGCACGCCTTGGAGTTTTTCATGGTGAAATTTTTCCACCATGATAGGTAGGAGCTGGTTGTAATGTTTTTCACAAATTTCACGAAGCCTTTCTTCGGGTAGGAACCCGGGAGGGCCATCGGTTGCTTGTTTGCTCCTTTGCCCGATGTGTTCCTCACGATGGAATCAACTAGCGTGGGGGCACGTTCTGCTGATTTGCTCATTTTGGAGATAAATTTTTTGGGGATGCAGTTGTGTTTGGTCCCACGGATGGCACCAACTTGTTAGTACAATAACAGTGGAGTATGGATTACAAGGGATTAACTCACTTGAAATAGAGATTACAAGCTCGTTTTTGAGGGGATGGTTTGTACTAAGTGAAAGTAAGTGGTGATTTCCTGCTATGAACAAAGTATATAGTTAGTCTTACAGCGAGAGGGGGATCTCGCGATTGGACTTCGGCATGAGAGTGAGTATTTTTTTATAAGTAGTATGTGTGTAATTAGGTCGAGGAAATCATACCGTTAGGAGTGTTTTGGTAACTCCTTATATAGGCTAGTGTCGCTGTCAATTGCATGGGTCATGAGATAGGATTCACCCTATTAACTGATGGGTAATAGGGTGGTTGTCGTAAGATCAACATAGTTGACTACGTCATGCTTTGTAACGTAGTGACATAAGTCAGCGTAATTATTGTCTATCCCTATTTAAGGCGTTGACGTTCTACCTTCGGTTCCCCATGCAGTATTCTTAAAGAAACATGTAATCTAATGATCTACCAAGAACAAGAGAGAGATGTGGGTTGTGATGTCTAGAGAGAGAAAGTGATGGAATGGATGATGTTATTACCATATGGAAATGTGGAAGAAATGAAACAACCAACCCCTCTCCAAGGCTAGGAGAGGGCTTATATAGTTACATGATGGCCGACCCATAGGCTATGATGGGCTTCCCATGGGCCTTGAGCCAGATTAGCTTCTATACTTAACATGACATAATCTACGAGCTAAGACCTATTACAACTTGGAAGTGACTGACATTTTTTGTGTTTCCAACAATCTCCCCCTAAGGGAGGTCACTCCATTTTACAAAACTTTAAGCCTAACATACAATGCTTTGTCTTTAGTCTTTAGCTCATCCTTTTGACATTATCCTGTGAGTATGTTGTAGTGATCATTGATTTCTGGATTGAGCTTGTTCCTTGAACTTGTATTTGACATTGTGATCTTGAGCATCTTGAGATCATCAACCAAGCACAATCTTTTGGCCATCTTGAAACTTTGCCATCTTGTGGATTTGTGATTTCTGAACCAACATGCTCATACCTTTCTTGAATGGCTGACTTGAAAAAACTTTAATGCTACGTCTTTCTTGAGATTAGTTAACTATAATACTTCGTCACTTTGAGAAAGACATTCGGTATCAGAGTAGCGGAAGCCTTAAAATTTGTATTTGAGCCTTTCATGAAGTCCTTATGTTTGTCTATCGGGTATGATCATGTGGCTATGGATCTTGTAAGTCAGTTAGAATCAGGAACCTCCACCACCATCTTTAAATAGCCTGCATGAAAACAGTTAGCAATAAAGCGGGGGGACGAATATGGCTTTGTCATTCGCCCAGGTTTGGTTGGAGTAACCTTCAAATCCGTGAGGATCGACCTGTGATCAGATAGATTCAATTTAAGAAGAATCTTCTTGACAGGATTTCCAGCTGTAGTATTGAATCTTTCTAACACATAAGTATTAGATTCATCGTACTCAGCATGTTCTCATTATCGGAACGTCTCAAAGCAGACAACACGATAAGAGTGAACCAGTGAGTTACTATCTCACCGATTGATATAGAAAATCGATTTGAAAATCAATCAGTGTATCACTTGCAAAAGTGTTTTTGTGACACACCGAAAGTGTTAATCATTTCAAAAATTCATTAACAACCGTTGATCCATTTCCTGGAACAAGTTTGATTCTTATAGAATCGCACCATCGTTTCTTTCCAGTTGTCACAAGTTTGATTCATAAAGAATCGCACAAGTTACCTACCATGAGCTTGTTTGATGTTGGCTCAAGCAGGATTTCCATCTTCATTGTGAATACCTAAGTATCACTCGGATGTTCTGGCAAAATCACAAGGATCTTGCGTAGGACTCTAATGATATTACTTGATATTCACATTGTGTGAGATAACAAGCTAAATTATGACAAGTGTCCTAATGAGATTAATGGATGATCTCTTTTGGCTCTAGACTCAATAGTGCACTTTTAATTTTAGTGATCGGAGGCTGGAGCAGACTGCCACCTTTTCAATATCAACTAACTCGGAGTGAGAAAGTCGATAGAAATGCGTGTAATCTCCGTGAGAAATGAAACAAGAGTCTTTTGAGAGACCTTGAGTGGCTAGGGAGGGTTGTGCATAGCGTCACTGGGTCCATGACAGTCTTCAATGTCAGACAACACCTTAGTGTTTCCGACAGTTTATGTATTGACCCGGTTTCTGCCTAAGTGTATGGAGGGCTTCTTTCTTTACACCCTTTATCCTTACATTTCTTTTTCATTCTTCAACCCCTTCAATGCTTACCGAGACTTCATAACTAACACCTTGTTGGGTTTGTTCCAGTGTTAGCTCCATCTCAGTCGGCATTATTCCCTTTTCTCACTTTTTCTCCTTTTATCATACCTAAGGACTTCTACACTAACTAGTGGATATCCCTGGGTAGATCCCTCCGGTTCTGGCTGGATCATGGGATTTGAATACCTATGCCTAACCACCTTATATCTCCATAAATTTAAGAACATGGCCGGTCTTTTGGGTATTCCATCACAATCCTTCAAAACCATTGAAAATTCAATCAAAGTGTTTGATATAAATATCAAAAAGATTTACACTTTGAGAGTTTTTCATTATCACTAAAAGCTCCCCCTTAACATGTGCATCGATATCGTAGTACATGCTAAGTGTAGAGTGTACTGAGTCCATTTTATATGATCACATTTCGATACAAGTTAGATTCAGTTTAATCACATTTTCTCCCCTTATCCAAAATGTTAATCCCTTGATATTTTGGATATCAATTGATTAAACGTCCGGGGACAAAATGTTACAGAATAACTTATAGGAACATTTTAATGCTCCCCCTCAAATTATGAGGGATATGATATAGTGTCGAGTACGGAATTGTTGAAAGATTTTGAATTTTGTGAAAAATTCTTGAAAAATCATCGTACTCGAACACTACATAAGCCTAAGTCTTTATACTTCTTATATACATATTCACATGTTTATTATATACGAAGATTTGACCTGAATGATGAGAACATCATATGATGAAATCATATGGTCCTTTGTAGCCGCCGTAGGTCTCCTTCGTACAATCTCCCACCAACGAACTTTTCCAAGCTCCTCATTAACCTTCTTTCTTTCAAGAGGTTGTCAATCTGATCTTTCTCTGTCCAAGCACTCTTTAGCGTTGCTTCAACTTTCTTTCCAAGTTATGAAATTCTTTGCATCAAACTTTGAGGATAGAACAGGTTCAGATATATATGTAACTTAAGCTTGTGTGGTTGGTGTTGATGTTGTCTTAGATTCCCCCTAAACCATCAATCCTTTCTTGAGTAGATTAGAACTTTCTTGCAAACCGCATCAAGTAGTCTTGATGTATAAAGCCTAGATATCTGAAGTACACAATTAGCCCTTTTAAGAATTTGATACCGCAACACCAAAGTCAATTAAGTCTCGGATGAGCGCATTTCTCTCTTTAGGATAGTGATGATATATCTTGTAACACCAAGGTCAATTAAGTCTCGGATGTATACAATTAATCCCTCTAAGTAGTCAAAATGATAACACTTAAGTCAGTTAAGTCCCAAATGAGCACATTTCTTCCTCATTGATGGTGACTATCTAAAGGAATCATCATACCTATGTGTACCTCTTTTATCAAATATTTCTACTCATTTTAAGAATAAGCTTAGTGATTGACCGGTTGGACAAGACACTAATTGAATCAGAAATAATTCTTCTCACGTTTTAAATGATTATTCTCCTAACACTTCCCCCTAGGAACTCAAATGATGCATACTAAATGATGATGAGATGTCTCTTTCCTGTGAGGTTGAAATAGTGCACCCAAAAGCACCAAAGAAGACCTAAAATCGAAAGAAGCTAACCATGAAGAAAAGCTTAAAAGAAGGCCATGGACTCTATCATGTATACATCTACTCCTTCCCCCTTGCTGGTTTCCATACCTCGAAATCAGCAAAACCTTATACGCACACATATTCGAGATCATGTTCGAAGAATTAATAAGCTTAAATCTATTTCGTGAGAATCAACTTCAAGGCATTTAAAACTATGTAATTATATCCAAACATTCCTAAGTCTTTATAATTCTTATGAAGTGTTGGCAATATTAGTCATATGTAGTTTTAAAACCTAAGTTCACTAAGTCTTAAATTGAAAATAAGTCCCTAAAGTTTGAAATAAATAACATCTAAAGCTCGTGTAGTTAACATCCATTAACTCCTCTTGAAATTGTTATCCGTCATTATCAAAAACTTTATCCGTTTATTCCGTGACTTATTTTGAAAGACTGTTTTAAAAGATTATTTTATGACGCTTTCTCCCCCTCAAATAATGACCCGTTTTCTATTTAAAGACCTGTTGTCATTTTTTGAGTGGTCAAATTGTCTTTTAAAATCTTTTTGTGATTACTGAAAACACTGATTCATTTTGAAGACAACTTTTTACCAATAAAAATAAGATTTCTCTTATTTTAACACATAAGCGCACTGACACGTACACTTATGGTAATATAGGAAGCACGGGTTGTGTTGCAAAGTAAACACAAGCCTTTGCATGGTCATTAAGTAGACCATGCCCGAGAATAAATTCCCGTTGAGAGGTCAAGTTTTCTTTTTGAAATACTTGCCTTTAAGATGATGACCGGGTTGCTATCTGAAATAATAGCAAGCCATTTGGCATGTTTTGAAAACATTTGGAACTTCTGCTCGAACTTCATTTACAGGCTCGTATCATTATTGAATGACATTTCTAAGACCGTAAATGTTATCGATTTTTAGAAGACATGCCATTATTACCTCTTTTTATATTTTCTCATTTTTTTAATTTTTTCTTTGGTTTTTAAAATTTTATATTTTTGTATTTTGGTTTTATAAAAACTTTGAAAAATGAAAAATCTTTTTGGTTTTTACGGTTTTAAAGTATATACATATTATACAGGATTTTTGAACAGGTACCACTACTATTCATCAATAACCATTGTTTCAGAGTCTCCGGCGTAAAACTTCGCATTCCCAGCTTGTTGATCAGAAATTCAATTCTTTTTCGGCCAAGAGCTTTAGTGAAGATGTCTGCCAGTTGATACTCCGTATTGACAAAGTAAAGTTCGATCACCCCATTCTCAACATGCTCCTTGATAAAGTGAAATCTGATGTCTATATGCTTGGATCTGGAATGTTGAACGTTGTTGCAGCATAAGGCAATAGCGCTTTTGTTATCACAGTACATTGGAATTTTGTAACACCCCCAAATTGGGTCGCAGCGGAATAAGGGTCCGGGGCGTGTTACTTCTTAGATCAATAACACAAGATATATATAGAACGACCAAAAAGTCATTTTAAAACTGATACATTGGATTTAACAAATATTTGATACAAATAGCCCGAAGCTTTAACTTGTTCCTTATTATTATTACAAAGATACTGGTTCACAACACATGAGTTTCCCAAAACATAATACAACCATATCTTTAGCATGACTTCCCAAAACAAAATCACCAATGTATCCTTGGCACCTTATGCTTACTGATCTCCTGAAAAACATTGCTTTAAAACGTCAACAATAATGTTGGTGAATTCATAGGTTTGATAAATCATAATATGCAGGACCGCAAGACTTTCCCCGTGATAATGCAACACATGTAGACATCACAAAACCAGATTACATTTTCCTAAGCTCATGACACTGAAGCTCGACAATCTTTCTTGCAATAATATATATTTGCAATTTTCTGCTCACGATTAGTTGTTTAACCGAAACATCCCCAAATCTGACGATGGCTATACGTTTGTTCCCGGTGATAGCTAGTCACCCGAACGGGGAGGTCGTTTCCCCAAATAGATCTATTCATAACATTCTGCGTCTTACATAATGTTAATTAAACAACACATCTATGCAATTGACAGTTCATTAGGATAATGGGCTCAATTGGGGTTATCGCTACTTAGGCCATACATGTAATCAAATAAATATTAATATCCACTTGGCATCAATTTATAAAACAAAGCATGTTTCCACCCCATAGTTATAAATCATTGAAATTGTAAAAATGTGGGGCTATGAACTCACCTTGAGTTCTGATAATCCAAATATCACAGATAATGCGTCACGCAAATCGTCAGATGCAACCTATTTAAATTAAGGTCGTATAAGTACCAATCACTTTGATTAACTAACATCATATACAGGTCTATGTTAGTTACATCATACTATCGTTCGGGCTATCATAATTTAAGAGGTCATGTAGTGACGTATGAGGAGCTAGGACACTTTAAATCGTAAATCCAGCAACTCGTCGATACGCCACCCCGAAGAGGCCTCATTATGAAACTCCCTAGTAATATAGTACTTTGATAACCACATATAATTCTATATTGTTCAATCACCATCTAATTGTTTTGGTAAAATTGTGTTTAATAAGTTAAAACGTTTATAATTATCGTTGTAGTAAAACTGGCGTAACTTTCGCGTTTTAAGTCCGATTTTGACGTTTCTTATGCCCACGCTTTCGTATTAGGACGAGTTATCATAATTTGACATTTTCATATTTTTGATCCTCTGATGAACAGTACTTTTACTGTTCACATCAGTTATAAAGTTATTTTTATAGTTTTAATTATCGTAAAACCCGTAAACGTCGTATTTTATTCGTTATAGCTCCGTTTTTAGTGATTCTTTCGAGCACGTTCTCGTAATTGAAAGTTCTACTTATTTATGAGGTTTACAAAAATAAATATTTCTGTCATGAACAGTAACTTTTATAAAAATAGTTTTATAAGAGTATTAATTGTCGTAAACTCGCGAAATTCATAACTCGTTCGTTATTAATTGAAAAATTACGATTCTTATCATTTTGGAATCCTAAAAATATGTATTATTTGTTAAAAATACCATAATTGCTGTGTTGAATAATTTTTATAAAACGTTTTTTATTAAAATTCTTTTTACGAACTCCCGTTTATTAACGTTTATAACTTGTTTTTACCGTAACGTTTTCTTGTTTTTTTTTTTTTTTTTTTTTTTTTCATTTTTTTGTTATTATTCCGGTTTTTTCAAGTTTCTTATCTTTTTGGAATCGTCGTGAGACGTACTATTTTATAAAAATATTAATGTAAAATATTGTTAAAATTCCGATATTGGAGAGACAGGTTTTGGTGATTTTCTTAAGTCCATTTTTACCTTTCTTTTCATATTCTTCAATTTCTGTAATCACCACATGTCTTAGTATATCATATATCGTTTAGATATCATACATATATTAGAGTCTATTTGTCCCATCAATTAATTCTTTCTTATGTCAAAGCGTACAAGTCATAAACATCTCATGAAAACTAACTGTAATTAAGTGTCTTTTTTAGTTCAAGTTAATACTTGAATTTTATCATGAATCAAGTGTGTACAATATGTATACTTACCCATTATATCCTTATTTTAGTTGATATATAACATCATAAAAAGTTTCGAAACAAGATTGACTGCCACTTGCATTATTTCACTTGAAACATTATTAAATGATCTTTTAAAACCCTATTAGTTATACATAGTCATTTTACACCAAAACAACATGATACAACACTTTCTCATCCATTTTAACATGATACCTTTAACATCATAAGATATATAAAAGTGACCAAATCCATAATTATAAGTAAAAATCCTTTTTACATGTTAAAAAGTCTTAAATGGTGATTTTTCTATATAACACATCATATGCATATAAAATCATGAAAATGAAAAGATAAAGGTTTTAGGTAACCTTAATGATGAATGATGATGATGCTCAATACAATCTAAACCCTTGCTTAGACTTAAAACCAAAGCTAGCAACAATAGAAACCCTAAATTTCCAACTAAAACCCTAGCTTTTATTTTCTTGACAATTACTTGTAAATGGCTAACCAATGCTTGGAAACATCTTAGAATATATTAGATATGATGTGTATAGGTTGTATAAAATTTTGTATGGATTTGGTTGGGGAGTGGTTTTAAGCCGTGTGTTTAAGGAGAGCACAAGGAGGAAGTTTTTGAGTTTTTACTAAGTGTTTATGCTTGTATGTGTTATCTCTCTTGTGTTACTTGCATTATATGAGGGGTCTTGGTCAAAAAGTAAGCAATAGAAGTCCAAGAGCAAGATGAGGGTTTCAAGGGTTCTTGTTTTCATGTCTTGAGTCAAAGTAATAAGGTATGGGTATGTTTAATGAACTAGTGAAGTACCAAAGCCAAGTGGTAAGAAAATTGTGTCTTATTATTTCTTATGTTGTTGTTGCTGTTGGTTTTTAGGGGGGGGGAGGTCTTCAAGAAGACTTTTGTTACTTGACATAATATTTAGTAAAAACTTTGCTAGCTCCAAGTTGTAATTTGTATTTAATGATGTCAACTTGCATGAAGTTGTGAATTGTTTTAATTTCTAGTGTACAAAGTGACTAGCAATATTTACTTGTTGTAAAGTTTAATAAACTTTAGGTATTGGGTTCAATCGTGGGTATTTGTTGAAGCGTAGATTAATTAACGTGGCTCCGGGTATGCCTAAACTTAATTTATCGCGAAACGTATACACTTTACGTAACCGATAAAAATAACATAAACAAAGACCATAATCATTCTCAAAATAATTATGTAATACTTGATTGATGTAAACGCTTAATCGTTTGGTGCCCGTTTACATTGAACGCAAATTTTTAGCTTACGCGATTTGACTTAATACATGAAATTACAAGCAAACGCGTACAATACAAAAGGTACATTGTGGATTTATCGACGTCGTTAATGACTTGAAAACACAGGGTGTTATAGACTTCCCCCGTTAAACGAGCCTTGTCCTCAAGGCTCACGATGCAGCACTTGACGACGGTGTGGTCTTGGTGAAGAGGTGTGGATATTTCTTCTTGAATTGGTCTTCACATTCCCACGTGAACTCAGGACCTCTCTTGGAGTTCCATCGAACCTTGACTAATGGGATCCGGCTTCGCTTCAACCGTTTAACTTCACGGCCTACTATTTCTAATGGTTCCTCAACAAAATAAAGCTTGTCATCAAGATGAAGTCCATCCAACAGAACGGCTAATGGTTCGTCGGCATGACACTTTTTCAGGTTGGACACATGGTTTTCCGTTGGTAAGAATAAGAAGTAATTTTTGACTCGATCGAACGTGTAGAGTTCTAGCTTTCTCCCTTAACAATTAATGATGATAGTTTGTGCTAGTCTCACGTAGACTTTAAACATGCTAGACTTGAATCGTTAGTAAATGAGGACTTGTGCTAATCTCAAGTAGATTTTAAATATGCCAAGTTGGATTTTATATGGCTAAGTATTTGCAAATTTCTTTTGTGAAGAACAAGAAATGATAGTGTTATTTATAAGTCATGACATTAAACATAGAATAGTTGGTTTTCTTTCAAGCTCATAAGTGTTAATTGTGGCTTTTTCTCCCAATAACTTGTTTCACTTTTATATGAATGTTTAATAAATAAAGTTGTATGGTTTTTTGGTTAATAATTAGTTAATAGAAGTTTTCTTTAGTTCCTTTGTAATTAGGATGAGTACACATCAGGAATACTTAATTTGGCATACTATATGTATCACATTAGCAAATATTTTGCTTATTCCTTAAAGAGCCTTAGGGTATATGGGATAAGTAGAATTCAATAGTAAATCTGAGACTGATAAAAGTTTGCTGCATCTTGCCGGCTCACAACCGATGTTACAGCCTTCTAAAAGGTCGAGGAAGTTACCAAAGTCGAAATATGTTTGCTACATCGTGTCGGAGGCGTGGCCGATGTTGTAGCCTTCTAAAGGACTGAGGTTTAATAATGTTGCTTAACTTCTTTGTCTTACTTTGTGCCTTAAAGAGCCTTAGGGTATATGGTGCAAATAAGATTGGTCCATTCATGTCTTAAAGAGCCTTAGGGTATATGACATGAATGGTGCCTTGCTTAAGTAGCCTAATAAAAGCCAAATTTTGGTTGCCTCGATGTGGACTTTAATCCTGATGACATTTGATCTTTTGAAAAGGGCTAGGAGCTAATTATTGCGTTCTTAACCATTACACTTTATTTTTGGAATTAATAAGTATCAAAACAAGTCTTAAAGAGCCTTCGGGTATATGACTTAAGTAAAAACAAAAAAAAAAAAAAAAAAAAAAACCTGAGATACAAAAGGTAAAGTAGGGATTTGCGGCGTGAGAAAAAGTAAGTACACAATTAGTATTTATGAGTAGTGTTAGTATCATGACTTGTAATTAACAATGATCTTGTTTTTGAGCTTAGCATGGGAAAAGTGAAAAATCGGGGATGATGAAGTTATCTTTTAGACACTTAATTGTGCTTTTTGTTCTATGATCCTCAAAGTTACCAAAAAGGTAATGAAAACAATACATTATGTCAACACAAATAAGTTGTAGTTAGGTAGATAATTATCAAGAAAAATCATAAAAAGAGAAAAATCTTAGAAAATGGGAAATCGGGTGTTTTATAACTTGTGATCTCTTAATTCTCTCAATAAAAATCTTTGCTACTTTTCAAAGGTTTAGTCGGGGAAGTTTTGAGGTATTTGGTTATAAGGCATGTGATATTGCGTGAGGACACACAATCGTTTAGTTTGGGGAATTTTGATAAGTGTAGAATACACATATCCATTTATACCTAAAATAACCCAATTAAACCCAAAACAAACCAAAAATGGCAAAAATATGCTTGTATTTGTGTTTTGTGTATGCAGGTACGGATAAGTCAAAAATCACAAGAAAGCAGTCAAAAATGAGCAAGCACGGGCACGAGAATCAGAAGAGTACAAAGCCGAAGCCAGAAAAGTCAAGCCCGCAGCCAAGTCCAGTCACAGTGGTCAAACAAAGTCAAACACAAGAGGACAAAACCTCAAAAGTTACCAAATGAGTCCCTCAAGTTTCAAAAGTTACAAAAATGGTCCCCTAAACCCTAAATGGGCCATACCCGGATCCATAAGCCCAAAATCCTAGCCCATTTCTCTTTTATAAAACCACAAGGGCTGTTTTTGCCATTTCTTAAAAAGGTTTTACACTTGAAACGTTATAAACCAAAGACAAGGACTGAAAGTGTCATATGCCCAAAGTTCAAACCGAATTACCACTTTTCAGTTATAAAAAAGGGGCGGGAAGAGCTTTTTACTGTTCATCGTCCTCCACATTTAACCAAGGGTCAAAAATTAAAGGGCAAATCACAATTAAAGGGTGCGTTAGTCAATTCAAGAGCTCCTCAACATAATGGCAGGGTTAATTAAGTCTTATCAAAGCCCTCATTGGCTACCTCTTAAGCTCAAGTCACGTGACTATGGAAAGAAGCACAAATTTTAGTAGGATTTTGTGCTAAATCACTCACAAAACTAGCACAAACGTCACATCAAGGATTGCCAGCTTGGCAATCCTCAAATGACCACATATGATCAAACGGATGAGATTCAAGCTTAAATGATTGAAGAAATGAAGGGCACGGATTGAGAGGCACGTCTAACTGATTTTGATGCTAGAACCTTCTTGGAGTGCTATAAATAAAGGCCACTACTCACACACAAAGGGGTAGTAGTTTTTAGGGGGAGTAGTAGTTTTTAGGGGGAGTAGTAGTTTTTAGGGGGAGAGTAGTAGCTTAATTTAGTATTTTTAGCTTAATTGTTTAGCTTATGTAATCTTTCCTTAAAATCGCTTTTAGTTAATTGTAATCTCTTTTCCCATAGTATTCGTAGCTGCTTTTATTCAATGAATAGTGTTTCACTTTTATATTAATCATTTTTGATAAATAGTTTTTATAAATCTCAATGGTTGCTACTGTGTCATAAGCTTGTAATAAGTCTCTAAGCTAATTTATATGAGCTCAAAAGTACATTATAAACTTACCTAAACCTTTATAAACTGTTAATTACCTTGCTTTATGGATTTTGGACTTATGGAAGGGGATTCAATCATGGAAGGAATCCCAAGGACTTTTACTAGCTTATCCACAAGGATAAGCTAGAGCTTGTTGATTAGCTCTATGAGCACTAGCTTCTGTTCTTGCTGAAGCTCATTGGAAGGTTCTCCTTTTTGATTTCACTTTCACTCTAATTTTTAGCCTTAAAATTTGATAATCTGCTTATCTTGCTTATTTGCTTTTTTATTAGTTGCTAATTTGTGTTATTACTCTTTTATAATGCTTCATTAGTCATTAAATTTGTCATTGTTTTTATGCTTATTAGTTTTAGATCTTTAGAGTTACTCTTCTGTATAAAACTCAGTAAATAAACAAAATAGTTAGCATATTCTTAGATCATAAGTTTTTAGGTTTATACTCATGTTGTTAGACATCATGGTATTTAGTTGATTATAAGCTATTAATAATCTGGTTGTTAAGGTTTAACCAGTAGTTTTCATTTTAAAAAGTTTTTTCAAATCTGTCAAAATCTTAAAGGGGTGTTTGGTTTAAGCTAGTTTGACCATAAAAAGTCAAAGATATTTGGTAATTTTACTTGAGTCAGCTGAGTTTTTATAAGATTACAAGTTTTTAAAAGATCTGAGTACTTAGTTTGAATTTAAAATGATTTTGTGGTTTAATTTTCTCATTCCAGCACCAGGGCACTTATTCCTTTTCTTTTTGATTGTAAAAGTTTGATCCAAGCCTTAGAAGGCTTGGATTTGGATTGCTAAGTGTTTGTGCACTCTCATTTAGAAGGTTTAATGAAGTAGAAGCTAAGTTGTGTACCTGCAATTTGGTTTTGCACTTCTGTCAAGTGCATCAGCACCAACAGCAGTATTAACAATAGTTAATACTGCCTGCTTTATCCTTGCTTTTAGTTTAGCTTAAGTAGGCCTTAGGTTCTTAAATTTTAGTAGCTTAAAGTCTAGGTATAGCTTATCATAGATTAAGTCTTAATTAGCATTTTCTAGCTTATTTACCTAGCTTAAATTTGCTGTCAAAAGTCACTAAAAAGCTTTAAAAAAACCAAAAACAGTACTAAGTTTTCAAATTTAGATTTCTAGCTTATAGGTTTAGAATTTTTAGGTTAGATTAGTAGTTTATAAGCTGTTTACTTAGTTTTCAAAAGCTTAATGGTTAGTTTAGCTTATTGAGCTCCTTAGCTTAATTGGATTTCGTGTGCACTTAGCTTATTTCCTGAGTTTCCTCTTTCTATCATCAAGTTCACTTGGAATTTAAGTTACTTAATTTGCTGTTCAAAATGTCACTAAAAAGCATAGACTCCTGAACCACGACCTCAAACCCAACTCACCCCTTATAACACCACATCACTCCGCGGCATTGGGTCTTTTTCGTTTTATACTTGCAACATTTAATATATAAGGCCTTTTAGCCCAAGTAAGCTTATAAGCTGTATAAGCTGTTAAGCTTATTTCGTGGCTTATTTTATAAGCTACAACTTTGAGCTTATTTTTCCTAGGATTGTTATAGCTTAAGCTATTTTCTGAAATTTTTCTAGAATTTTTACTAAAAGTTTAGTATTTTTAATCTTTTATTTTCTTTTAAAACTTTAAAAAATCATAAAAAATAGAAAAATAATCCGAAAAATAAAAATCTTTTTTATAAAATTTTCTTTTATCATTAAGTTTGTAGGAAAAATAGTTTCACTTTCGTAGGGTCTATTTTGCAAAAATTCATCTTTTTAAAGAACGGGTTTCGTTCGTGTTCTCGGTTTTCAATTTTAACCCTCGTTTTAACTCCGTTTTCACTCTAGTTTTTTTTAAACTTCGTTTTTAGTCAATTAGAATACATTTAAAAAGAAAAATAAAAATTAGGTTTAATTTTGTAGAATTTAGGTTTTTGGCCTTAGTTTTAGTGTCCCGTTTGGCGTTTTTGATTAAAATTTTAATTGTTGTCCCTTTTTAGTAGATATAGATCATCAAAAATATCTTTGCTTCATTCAAATCAGAATCCGAACCTAAACGTGGTTTCAATTTCACTAGTCATTGGGGATAACGACCCGGGTGATCATACTTACCCGGTTTAATATACGTATTTTATATTATATAATATATATATTTTTGAGAGTGAATTTTATCAAGGGTAACTTGGTAATTTTCTTAATTACTCTTAAGGTTATATTTTATATATATATTTTAGGTATATAAAACTACGAATCAGTTTTTGGCGCCGTTGCCGGGGACTAGTGTTTACGATTCCTTCGTTTTGTGTTTGTTGATTTGGTTTGAAGATCCTTTCGTCCTCGAAAGTTTCATTCTTGTTTTAAAATTCAAAAAAAAAAAAAAAATTATAAAATATAAAAAGTAAAAAATATTTTCCTTTTCTTTTTAATATAAGTAAAAGATAAAAAAAATAAAAAAAAAAATCAAAAACATAAAAAAATTGTCCTTTAAAAAAAAGAAATAAAATAAACAAAGTTGGTAATCGAACACCAACATATAATATCTTCCATTGAGATATTATCATTTCAATTTCCGGTGAACTTGCAATTGTTCCCAATTCGTAATCAAAGATTTAACACTTGCCATTTGTGTCTCTACCAAGTACGGCTCACCTTGAAAAGCAATTTTCGAGAGCTACCGTGAAGTAGTTGATTATTTGGTTTAAGTCTCTTTCGTGTAACCGTTAAAATTCATTGTCATAAAAAAAATAATAAAAAAAAATTAGTGTAAAGTTTTGCTTTTTAATTGTTAGTTTTTTTTTATGCGCACTCGTTCGCAATCTCGTAGACGTCGTCAACAACAAACTCTTCCGGTTGTTGAAAATTTTGAACCAATTGTTGAAATGGCCGACAATCGAACGATGGCCCAAATGTTACAAGCTCCCATCGAGGGATATGAAGATGCTATAGTTGTTCCACCGATCAATGCTAACAATTTCGAGCTTAA
>BQNB010003960.1:17477-44126 GCA_026074375.1 Tanacetum coccineum | reverse complement strand
AACTTTTAATTTTTCTAAATTGATTTTTGATGGTATGGTGAAAAACTTGGATAGTAAGATAAAATTTTTAATGTATCCAAGAATTTATACAAATCTTTTTAAACAAGCATAAGAGACTGCTTCTACCTCACAAAAGAACTTATATTGCTCCTTCCCACACTCAAAAACTTTTTAGCAATATGAGGAGGGCTTCTAATGGTTATTTTGGGGTGGACATTCCATTGTTTCCAACAATGCTTGTTCAGGGCCCAATTTTTAGGGTGAAGGATCAACAGTACTAGTTGAGTCCCATCACATGCCTACAGGTGCTCCATCAACTTCACAACCACATCTTTCATCAAAACTTAGGAGTTCTATCAAATAGGAAACTGAGGTTCCTTAGCCTAGTTCTCCTACTCAGACCCATGTAGCAGATGAGGTTGCTTCTACAGGTGTGGATGTCAGACATGGAGGGGTTGCCACTACTGTCACTGGCTTAGAAGCATGACAGGGCAGTGGTAACATTCATAAGACCCCTACCATGACCCATGATTTACCTCTCCCAAGAGGTCACACACTTTAAAGTGATGAGGGCAGAATGCAACACAATGAATTGATGGATTTGGTTACAAAATTGTCAGACAGAGTTGTAGCTTTGGAGACAGACTTAAAGCAGACAAAGATAGTTTATGGTGATGCTTATACCAAACTTATCATGAAGGTGAAAAAGTTAGAGAAAACAGTCAAGTCCAGTCACGCTAGAAGAAAGATAAGAATAGTTGTTTCTGATGATGAAGATGATCTGGAGGATTGTTCCAAACAGGGGAGGAAGATAGATGATATTGATCAAGATCATAACATCTCATTAGTACAACATGATGAAGAGATTCAGGAGAGGCATGGACAGGATATGGAGTTTGAAACTAATTTTGATGTTGCTAAGGAAGTTTCTACTGCTGAAGATGTTAGTACTGCTGAGCCAGTCTCTACTGCTAATGCAGCAGTTACTACTGCTAGTGTTGTTAGTACTGCCAGTCCTACAAAAGTTTCTACTGTTGATGACATTAATTTGGCTGAGACACTGGTATATATTAGGAGGAGTGCATCCAAAGATAAAGGTAAAGCTAAAATGGATGAATGTTGAAGCTTTACAAACCAAGTGTCCAATAATTGACTGGGAAATCTACACTGAAGGCGCTAGGAAGTACTGGAAGATCATTAGAGTTGGAAATCACATTGAGGTATATCAGTTCTTTGATGATTTGCTGAAAGTATTTGACAGAGATGATCTAGTGAAGCTGTGGAGTCTAGTTAAGGAGAGGTTCACTTCAACAGAACCAACAGATGACAAAGAAAGAGAGATATGAGTTGAGTTGAAGAGATTGTTTGAACCAGATACAAATGATGAGTTATAGAAGCTTCAAAAGCATATTCATGATTTAACTTGGAAGCTTTATGATTCATGTGGAGTGCATCATGTGTCTACAGAGAAGGGAATGGACATCTACATGCTGGTAGAGAAGGACTATCCTTTGTCAAGAGGAGTTCTTACATTGATGCTGGTAGCAAAACTCTTGGTGGAAGAAGATAATGAAATGTCCAGAGAACTTCTTAGGAAGATATTTATGCAGGTTGAAAGACCAAGAAGATAAAGTGTTTGGAAAAATCCTCTCATAAAACAAGGTTTAATTTAAGAAACTTGATGATTTGGAAGTAAATCACAAGTTTAGAGGAGGATTGTTGGGAATTAAACTCATTACACTTAGTACTGCCAAGCCAAAGACTTTGTACTGCTTAAGATACAACTGCTAGTACTAACTAGTTAGTACTGCTAGAGTAAGTTAGTACTGCCAGTACTAACTTAACACTGTTGAAGGACTTAAGACTGCTGCATGAAGATTAAAGACTGCCATAGAGATAAAGACGTGTGAAGTGATATGTATTGACTTATTCAAAGTATATTCTATTTAGTTAGAAAGATATGTATAAGATTAGAATTATAGAAGATTTGTAGTTATCTTGTAAAGGACTCCTTAGTGTATAAAAGGAGGTCCTAGGTTATGGTGTTGCATGCATAATTCATATACGTTTTTGATACATAGCTTCAAAGTTGTAAACCCTAGTACTACACAGAGTACTCGTATTATTGATAATAATATTGGAGCTTTTCAGTTATATCATTGTTCTTACAATTTACTGTTTCATTAATATTCTTCTAAGTATTAAAGAGTGGATTCCGCATACTCTTTAGTATTCACAAAGCTTCTACCATAGTTGTTTTGGATTTATCCAGAGTAACTTAACCTTTATAAGCTAAGGAATAGATCTTGAGTTGGAATCAACAAAAACTAATCTCTAACCGATGCCTGGCTTTGTATAAAGGAAATGCTCAGAAACTGCCATGGTCACAATCTGTCCAAAGGCAACATCATAAAAATCTTTTAACATGGTCTAAACGAAATAACCCAAGAAGTTCTAAATTCCGCAGCTGGTGGTATTGTCCTTTATAAAAATCCGAATCAAGCTTATCAACTTCTCGAAGACAAAGTCTTACTCAAGCTCGACTGGGCTAAAAACCAAATAATCTCTTAAGAAAACTGTTGCTTTCGCCGCTGAAGGTAGCAGTAATTCTGACACTGAAAAAATTATAGCCCGAATGGATGCCATGACCATGAAAATGGATGCTCAGTATAAAGTTTTTCAATCTCGTTCAAAACAACTAAACCTTGACGATGATGACATACCCATGTCACGTGAAGAAGAAGCCAAATTCATGCAAATCTTCTGTCATACTCATTTTTACAATGATTACCGCGACCGTGATTCAAACCGTGATAACTGGCGTTCAAGCGGGAGAAACGATTACAACTGAGACAACTATCAATCTTACTTTGATGATAAACCTGACCTTTAAAAACAACTAAGTGATTTCATAAAAGCTTAACACTCGACCAACTCTTTTGTCAAAGATACTTTCATGGATCTAAAAAAACTCAAAACAACAACCAAAAACCATCAAGCATCAATCCAAAATCTCGAAGCTAAATTCGACAGATTTGCTGACAAGCAATCTGGTCGACCTTCTGGATCTCTTCCTAGTAACACTCAACCTAACCCAAAAGGTAGTTCATCAAAACCTTACCAACCACTGCAAGCTCGAAATGAACATGTAAATGCCGTATTTACATGGAGTGGTAAATCCTATGACTCACCAGATAACCCAAACGGTCAACAAAACAATTCTGAAACTCCTATCAACTTTGATAGCGATGATGAATATGAAGAATCTACACCCCAACCTAAACCTAAAACACCAAAACAAGTCAAAGAAACACCGATACCGAAACTTACAAACCAAAAATTCCATATCCTCAATGCCTCAGAAAAGAAAAAATGGAAGCTCAATATGGAAAATTCCTTGACATGATTTGAGCCGTTCGAATCAATGTAGCTCTTGTCGATGTTTTAGCCGAAATGCCTAACTATGACAAACTTCTCAAGGAACTCGTGAATAACAAACACAAAATAGAGCAAATCTCAGCCGCTTTCCTAAGCGATGAAAGTTCTGCAATACTTGAAAACAAAGTTCCACCAAAACTTGGAGACCCTGGAAGTTTTCTCATTCCATGTAACTTCAACAAAGCTTTCTTATGCAATGATCTAGCCGACCTTGGAGCTAGCATTAATCTCATGTCGTGTTCCTTATACGCAAAATTATCTCTCGAAACTCTCAAACCCACTAAAATAAGCGTAAGATTAGCCGACCAATCATTTCAATATTCTGTTGGAATAGCTGAAAATATGCTCGTTGAAGTTGGTAAATTCACCTTCCCTGCTCACACACAAAACACACCACAACACCAATTCTCAACCCAAAGCCATCTCAACAAAAACCGCAAACAAGCACTCAAAAGCCCTACACACGGAAAACATACAACAACACCTAAAACCATAACACACATCAAAAACTCAATCCCCCATCAACACCAACAATACAGACACCACACCCCAAACACTAACAATCACACAACCAATACGCCCACCCAACGAACAAATAACAACAAATCTCACAAAAACACAACCACACAACACCCAAACGACTCAAATAGAGAAATTCTCACACCAGCACAACAACCAACAACCCAAACATCAACAACACACACATCACACACATACCAAACCTCACATCAACACAAACACCACAACACAACCTCATACCACTCTAACCATGTCACAGCAAACACAATCAACACCACAAACATCAAAACACCATAAGAACACACCAACAAGCACAACACCAACAACACCAAAGTCTCACATCAACAAACAATACCACAGAAAAAACCAAACCACAACAACAAACTAAACACCTAACACCTCAAAAACAATAACCAATCAAAAAAAACAAAACCCCGCACAACACTAAACCCCACCAACACACCAACCAATCCATATAACACTCAACACAACCACAAACACACAACAAAAAACACACAACACCCCAACTCAAAAACACATCACAACACACACTAAACAACCTACAAAAACACCCAAACCCACACATCTCAATATATCAACCCCCCAAAAATACAAAAACCAACACGTCAACAAACCACCAAAAAACACCAATAACACGAACCTCACACACAAACTCATAATCACACACAACCCCATACACACACAAAAACAAACTCACCACACACACACACCCCAAAACAAACAAAGAACCAAACTACGGAACAAAGAAACACACACAACAAAACCACAACACATCCAAAAACTCACAATCAAACAAATCTCACAAAGCCCATCACCACCACAACACACCAACCGTACACACCAAAACCATCATCACATCAAACGCAAACAAAACAACACAGCACAAACTCACAACTACCAACACGGTTCAGCCAACACAAAAACACCAACAAACAACAACAGAGAAAAAACAAATAAAATCAAACACACCACCTCACACACAACACACAAGACATCACCCACACAACAGCACATCACATAAAAAAACAAACAACAGAACACACGCAAAACCACAAACAACACACAAAAAAACAACACCACACAACCACCAAAACAACTACACAAATAACAACCAACATCAACACCAAAACAACACAAATCAAACCACCCAACAACAACTCCAAAACACACAACACACAACAACACGAGAAAAAACAAAAACAACAAACTACAAATCAATAACACACCAACCAACAAAAACCTGACTCACAAAAAATAAAAACAACAACAACCACCAATAAAAACCAACAACCTACTCACACAAACCAAGAAAACACGAACTAAAAACAAAACAAAAACACCTCACCACAACCAAAACCACAAAACTCACACCCCACCAACAAACAAGACAGCAACCACAACGATACACCCCAATCACACACCCACACAACCACCTCAACTCACACATCACACAAAAACACTACATCAACTAACACAATCACAGAACAACCACAACCACACAGGAACACACCACAACTCTCAAAAACACACAGACACCACAACACAAAACACCACAAAAACAAACCCAAATCGACAATAAGACAACACACAGACAACAACAAACCACAAAAGACACACCAATCATAAACAAGCATCAGACAAATCAATATCATCAAACCGGAACAATAACACACACACTAAAACTACACCACACATAAAAAATAGAATCATCACACAAAAAAGCCAAGCACAACAACAATTGACACAAACCAGCAAAACACAAACACCACACAAAAAAAACAAACCACATCAGCAACAACATACAATCAACACAACCCACCTCTCATACATAACAACACAATCCAACAAACTAAACAGCAAACACACACAACAAAAAAATCTCAACAACACAAAACCAAGACACCAACACCACACACACACAACCACATCAAATACAACTCAAACATACCACAAACAAACACAACCCAAGCAGCAAAACCAACAAATCATCACAAGCTCACAAACATTCAAAACAATCAAAACAACAACACACACAACACATCACTAATACATAACCCACAAAACAACAAAGCAAATCAAACGACAAACACCACACAACCAAACCCAAAACCCAACCAAAACTCAACAACACAACACAATACCACAAACAATAAAGACAAACACCAAACAACAAAACCACAAAATAGATAAGCCCGACACCGCACTCAAACTAACTCAAGCAACTACCACAAAACACCCACCTAACCACCAAGACAACACACTCAAACTCATACACACACGCAAACCATAACACACACAAATCAATCCAAACCCAAACACACATAACTCCACCCCACTCAAATCACTACAAAGACACACCAACAGCACCTCAACAAACAACAACAAAAAAACCCACTCCCAACACAACACTCAAAAAACAAAACAACCAACATCCACAAGAACATCACAAAACCAAAAAGAACAAAAAATCAAAATCATCAAAACCCAAAACAATAGCACAAAACAAGCACCACCAATCACTTCACAAAACAAACAAAGTATCCAAAACAACCCTCACCACAACACAAATACAAAACAAACACAAAAAACACACAATCAACACTCACCACCCCTCACCACCACACGTCTCAGCAAACACCACAAACAACAACAAACAACAAAACACAAAACAACCAGACAACACAGCAGCATCACAAAAACACAACACAAAAAAACATCACAAAAAAACAACACAAACGAAAAACTCAAAAACAACCAAAACTAACCATCAACACAACTACAGCCAATATCAAACACACACTCAAAAGAACAAAAGCCATTCACCCAAAACACATAACACAAAAAAAACAACACAAAGAATCAATCTCAACTCATAAAACAAACCAGCAACAAAACACCTACACACACCAGAAACCAACACACTAACCAAACACACAGCCTCACAAACCCACAGAAAACAAATACATACACAACAAACACCAAAAACAGACACAACACCCACAGCACACCAACAATACAAAATAACAAAAAACACGAACAAACACAATCCAACAAAATACAAAACATACAACAAACACCTCAAAACCAACACACGAAACCACAAACAAAAACACACAAACACAACATCTCACTCATACAAAAAAAAACAGCAAACAAAACCCCACAAAAACATACACAACAGCACTATACACAAAAAACTCAACAAAAACTACAACCCAAACAACAAACAAAACACGTCCAAAAACACCAACAAACCACACACACCAAAGCAATCACACACAACAACACAATACATCTCATACAAAAAGACACAGCAGTCTCACATTCACATAAACTCAACACCTCAAAAAAACCAACTCACAACACACAAACTCAACAACAACACATACACAAACATACAGAAACACCAACTCATCTCAAACAAGAAAAACACATAGCAAAAACAACAAAACACAAACATCAACACAGAAAACACCATCCAACCAATACAAAAAATCACACAACAAAATCAACAGCAACCAAAACACAACAAAAACCACACCACCATCACAGACACACACAAAACAACAACAAAAAACCCTCAACACAACAAAAACACCAAACGCTCACAACACACACATAAATCAAACGCATCTCACAAAAACACCACACAAAATAACAATCACCAAAATGAAAAAATCACACCAAACACAACCACACAATACAACAACACAACAAATCAAAAGAGAGAACAACTCAAACTCCATCACAACCACCGTACAAAAACAAAAAAACACAAAAAAATGAACAAGCACCAAATTATCACACAAACTAAACACAAAAACAACAACTTCTCACATTCACACAAAAACAAAACAAACCAACACATCCTCCAAAAAACACAAACACCAAACAAACAAAAACACTCCACATCTCAAAAAACAGCACACTAAAATCACTCACACATCCACACAAAAATACAAAAAACATCAACAAAAAACAAAACACACACAAAAAACCCAAACACACAACATCAGAAACAGACAAGACCAATCTCACTCACTCACCACCTAACACTACCAACAACCATAACACACAATCCAACACAAAAACAGCACACCCAACAATCACAACACACAACCACAACACAAACTCCATCAAACAACACAACAACAATCAAAACATCAAAACAAATATCTCACAAACAACAAACCAAAAACAACACCCAAATCAACACACACACCAAGCAAAACACACAACAACTCAACAATCAAAAAAAACAATAAAACCCAAAGCATCAAACAATCCCAAACAAACACTCACCTACAACAACATAAACAAACACTCACAAAGATACACAACAAAAAAAAACCCACAACAAGAATCAAACAACATAAACAAACAACAATCCAACAAACCCAACCTCAACAACCCCAACCAAACACAACCCAACACACAGCCCCACAACCACACCATACAAGACATCACAACTAACAATACACAATCACAACCAAACAAAACCTCAACACGCATTAAATATCCAAAACCAAACAACCACACAACCAATAACACAACAGCAAGCACAAAAAAATCTCAATAACAAAAAGACAAAGACAACAAAAAAAACACCAACCAACAACACCACTCAAGCAACCGACCCACACTCACGATCAAAACACACCCGAACACAAAATAAGAACTAAACACACAAAATCACGACCAACAAACACACACTCACCACAAATTCAACAAACACGACAAAACCAACAAAACAAAAAAACAAAAAAACAACACACCACGAACAAAACCAACACCATCTCACACCCACACCCCACCACAACACTCAAAAAAACAACCAACCTCAACAAACAGAAACAAAACAATCACACAACCAAAATCAGAACTAAAGACAACTCACAAAAAACATACAACGACAAAACAACACCCATTCAACAACTAAACATACAGGAGCAAACAAACAACATCAAAAACACACATACACAAACCAAAAACCGCTCGAAAAAGCACCACACACAACAACACACAAAACACAACACTACATCAGACAACCACAAACACACAACACACACCAAACTCAAACAGCTAACCCACAACAAAACCAGACCCACGAACACCACACAAAACACCCAAAAACAAACACAAGCAAAAAACAAACACATCACAACACGCAATCACCAAACAAAAAACCCCAACACACAACACCAACACTCAAAAATACAAAAACACAAAACAAAAAACACAATCCATAACAAAAAACCCTCAATATGAAACCCCAAAAACAACACACAACAAAACACAACACCCACAACAACAACACAAACAACAAACCACTTCAGATAAACCAAGCAACAAACACCATCTCACAAAAACACACCTCAAAAACACCACACAAAACACTACACAAATAACACAAACAAGAAACACAACAAAACAACACACAACCACATACAAAACAAAAATCACAACAACCCAACTCACCACAATAGAAAAACGTTTCACACAAAAAAAACAGCACACAGAAAAACACAGACTACTCACAAGCTCAACCCACTCAACAACATCAAACAAACACACAACAAATCAACAACAAACTCAACCAACTACAACCAATCAACCCTACAACCCCATAACACCCAACTCACACACCCAAACCTCATCATTAACATACCCAGGAACAACACCAACCAGACCTCACTCACATCCACACAGAACCCACACACACTCATACACCACAACAAACAAAAGAACACAACAACCATACACAAACACAAACACAAAAAAAGCATCACTAACACACCTCAACAGAAACAAAAAAAATCAACACACCAGACTCTCAAAAAGCCGACCAAAGCAACAAACCAAACCCACACACACAAAACACAAAACACACACACCACACAAGCACAAAAACACCGAAACAACCACACAAAACAAACACATCGACTACTCCACACCACAATAAAGCCCCAACTAGATCAACAGAACTCACTCAACAAACACAAAAAACCACCCCTCAAAAGGCACACACACCAAAATCTACAACACAAACAACAAAAACACCGGGACACACAACTCAATAACAAAACAAACAACACAACATCACACAACCTCACAAAAAGGCAAGAACCACTAAACTTCAACAAAAAACAACACCATCCACAGTAAAACCCACAAAACAACCAAACACAACAACAACAAAGACACCACACAAATACCACGACCTCACACAACATGAAAGAAACAAAATGACAAAAAACCCAACACACATCTCAAAGAACACCAACACACAACACAACACACCTCAACACAACCAAGAGTAACATAAGCAAAAACCCGGCACCACCAAACGATTCAAAATACCCACGACACCCAAACCAAATAACAACAGACAGACACAAAAAAAGATAAACAACTCACACACCCCATAAACCTTCCACCCAAAACACATAAAAAAACACTCAACAAAAAACCACACACATACATCAAACACCACACAAAAACAACCAAACAATCACACAACCCAACCACAAAAACATAGCAGCACAAAAATCACACAACAAACCACAGCAAAACAGCACCTCCAAAATAAAAACAACATTAATCAAATCACACAACAACTTCATCAAACACATAACCAAAACCACAAAAATCACACACCATAAAAACAACCAAAAAACCAACCAACAATCACACACACACAAAGACACACACACACGTCACCCAATCACCAAACAACCAAAACAACCACATCACCACAAAAAAAACGCATGAAAACCCACCACACGCATCCAAAAAACAAAAAAAAAACTCATGTCACACATACATCAACCAAGTAACAAGCACTCAACAACAAACACAAAGAACACAACCGAACCGAACAAAAAAAACAACAAAAGAAAAACAAGGAACATACACAACACAACAACCACCAACCACACACACCAACGGAACACCTGAAGCCACCAAACAAACAGACTCACATACCACACCCAACAACAAACAACATAAACAAACACAACAAAAACAAAACAATCTTCAAAAACACAATCACCAACAACCATCAAAAGTCCAATTAACAATCAACACATCAAACACACAGAAAATCCAAATCATCACCCACCCAAAAAACAGCAACAATAAGCTCACAATCAAAAAACTCAACACACAAACACAAAAGAAACATCACCAATAAACCACACAAACAAAACCACCATTCACATCACCACACCACCCTCAAACAAAAAACAAATAAAACCGCACAAACACACTAGAAATAAAAACACCAGAACAACCCAGAACACCAACAACAACCAACAAGGGACTACAAACCCCAAACAAAACATAAAAAAAAACAACAAGGAAACCACTCCAAATGCTCAACCACAATAAATCCAAAACGAAAAACACTATAAAAACATAACACAAAAACTCACAAAAAAAAACAACTCAGCCAACTCAACCACAAAACACAAGGACTACACTACAACTCAGCAAATAAAACACCCACACACAAGCCACACAATCCACAAAAAACACACCAAGTACTCAACAATTCCAACAACACAACACAACCAAAGAACAACAAACCTCAAATCACAAAAGCTCGCCATACAAGACTACACAATGACATAACACCTCAACACACGCACAGAAAAACTAATCAACTCAATAACTCACAACAACACACTTCAAAACAACACCTCACAGCAACAACCCAACAAAACCAAACTCACCAAACAGATAACTCACCCAAAGACAACACCAAAAACACACACAACCACACACAAACAAACACCAACACAACAAAAAACACACAAGAACACACTCAACAACAACCCACCACTCTCACAAAAGATCCAACACACACAACTCACGCCAACAACATCCCACATAAAAAAAAACACAAACACAACCATATACAAACACAACACACAAAACACAACCCACAAAACACAACAAGACCAACAACAACCCACACAGAAACACAGAAAAGCAACCTCACCAAACACAATCAACAACTCACAAGAAACAACACAGACAACAAACACAACAAACCACAACAGCACCAAAACATTCAAAACACATAAACACACAACAACACAATCACACACAAACAAACAGATGAAACAAAAGAAACCAACAATCGCAACAACACCACACAAATCAACACAACCAATGAAATCTCCAAAATCACAGACAACACATCAACACAACAAAGCAGTCACACCCAACCAAAAAAAAAAACTCACAAACAACAAAAAACTCACCAAAACAAGAACATACCAAAACACACAACACACAAAAAAACAACAAAAAATCTCAAAAACAAAAAACACCACAATATCAAAAACTCACTCCACACCACACACACCAACTACCTGAACAACAAAAGATAACACATTCAACTCACACCAACAATCAAATCAAAAAAATCAACCACCAATCTCAACACTCAACACAAACACAAGCAAATCAAATCTCACACAACCAAAAACAAAACAATACAAACATAAAAACACAAACTCAAAACACAAAAAAAAGACAACACATACAAACCACAACCATCAACGCAAACCACCAACCACAAAGACATAGAACACAATTCACTACACTCATCAACTCATCAACGCACACTATAAATCACAAACTCAAATACACCACACCAACCAAAACACAAACACACACAACACACAACAATAAAATCACTCACCACAAACAAAAAACAAACATCTCACACAACAAAAAACACAAAAACCAACACACCTCTAAAAATAACAACTCCAACTATCAAAACAAACACACAATCCAATCAAAAAAAGACAAGACCACACAAACACACTACACATAACAAAAACACGCACACACAATAACCCACACCAAAAAACAAAAAACAACTTACACAAACAACACACAAAAAACAACACAACACCACACAGACGAACACTCAAGATAACACACCAAAACATCAACCAAACAGCAAATAAACGAGATCTCACAAAAACAAGCATCAACCAACTCAAAAACACACTCACAACCACACATGCAACCACCGCACTAACTCAACAGTCACACACACAACCAAAAAAACAACAAAAAACAATCGCAACTACAACTACAATACACCGGAAAACTCATAACAAAAAAAACAACACTACACACAACACAAAAAACACCACCCGACCTTCACAAAGCAAAACATAACCACAACCCAACAACAACACCAACCAAACAATCACAGAAAATCTCACACATCAGCAGACAACCACAAACTAAAGAAAAAACACGAACACCACACAATACACACAACAACAAACACAAAAGAAATACTCAAAACCAAACACACAAAACAACAACAACACCCGCACTAAAAAGCCCATCCAAATAACCAAATCCCACAACCACAACACAGCAGCAACAAACCAACACAAAAACAAGACATAAAAAACCAACGACACATAGTTCAACAACACACAGCCACTAAACAACACATCAGACACAATAAACATCAAAGCACACACAAGTATCTCACAACACCACAAAACAACATCAACACAACTCACCACAACCCTCACAAAAAAACAACAACACATCTTCATACACGAGAACCAAACCAACATAACAAAAAACAATAAACGAACCCAGAACAAAACCTCAACACCCAAAACAAAAACATTAACACACAACACACAACTCAAATCACAATCACCAAACAAAAACGCCCACTCACAACTACAATACAAAACACCAAACACCAATCACACAAAAAACCAAAAACACGCAAAATAAAACCAACCAACAACTCAACCAAGAAAAAACAACACCCACAACAAACATCCAGAAACACAGCACAAAACACAAAATCATCAAAACAAAACACCAAACTCAAACACCAACACAAAAATCCAATCAAAACACAAACATACAACAAACACACACAAAACACCACAAAAAAAAAACAAACAAACAACACAACAATCACCTAAATCAAAATATCAACGCACAACAAAAATCTTCAAATCAAACTCAAAAACATAACACACAAACGGATACACATTGACACACCCATAACAACACCAACAAAAAAAAATACAAACAACACAAATAAAGACCAAGCACAAACAACAAGACACTCAACAACCACCACAAGACTCACCACAAATCACACTCACAACAGCAACACAATCACAAACAAATCTAAGAACAATACACAACCAAAAACAACGCAACAAAAACAAATCCAAACCAACCACACAATATAACATACAACTCAAACCAACCAGCAAACCACAACACCAATCAACCAGGACAAACTCAAAAACAACAAACAACAACACACAATACACACAAACACGAACAACAAACAACAAAACAACATAACAAACAACTCACCCAAGAACAAACCACAAAAACTCAAACACCAACCAACACCAAAACACACAGACGTACCAAAAAGACACAACAAATCAAACACCAAACAGATAAAAGAATCAACCCACCACACACGATCAACACAAAACAAACAACAACAAAGAGACAAAACAACACGCAAAACTCATCACACCACTCCAATCATAACAACAACACTTACCAACAACACACACAAACAAACACCACCCACAACAAAAAAGACACACACACAGCACATAACACCACAGAACACTACATACCCACAATCATACAAATCTCACACCCATCAATCACCTCAGAACTCACAAAACCAAACCAACATAAACAAGCAAACAAAAAAAAACAACATCAAAAAAGTCACACCAAACCAAACACAACAAAATCTCACCCACAAACACCAAACAATTACACAAGACACCAACATAATCACACCACCTCTCACCACAAAAAAACCATCACAACAACACAAATCCACAAAAAAACACAAAACACCACGATCCAAACAAAAACCCACACAAAAACCAAACACACAACAACTCACACAACACTCACAAAGAAACAAAAACAACCAAACAACACCAACCTAGCACAAAACTCACAAACCACCAACCATCACAGCCACACACAATCAACAAACAACCTAACACATCACAACACACAAGCATAACTAATACATACCAACAACAAAGAAATGTCTCAACACAACAACCAAACACTCACATAAAAACAAACACACAACAAACACACAAAAACACAGAAAACATAAATCAAAAGGAACAGGCAATACTCAAACAAAAAACAAGAAAAAAAAATCACAAACAACATACCCACACAAACATATAACAATCGTAAAACACACATCAAACAACCAGCCCCCAACAAATACAAAAGCAACCCCATCTCACCAACAAGACAACCTCAACACTCCCCTACAAACAAGCCCACAAACTCAAACTCAACGACATAAGCCAAACAAAACTCAAACACATACACACGTCAACAAACAAAGCACACCAAAAACTCAAAGACTCACTTCAAACAACACAACCCAACCTCTCACCAAACAAACCCAACCTCAAAAACAAAATACATCCACTCAACATCACACGACACAAACATCAAACACCCAAAACACAACAAAAAGATAAACAAACTCCACAACAAACAAAAAACAAAAACACAGACCACATAATCACCAAAAAACCAACAACCTCACACAACCCTCCCCAAGTAAAAACAAACCACACATCAACAACCCCAAATCAAACTCAACATCCACAACGAGCGCTCACTCAAAAGACAACACAGAACAACACCCAACTAGAACAACCAAACAGACAAAAAAACACACACAACCACACCACACAAACAGAAAAACGCAGAAAAAACCTCACCAAACAACTCCAACTACATCAACAACAACCAAATCAAAGAAACAAATCAAAACAAAAAAAATAAAACAGAAACGCTCTACTGATAAACCCGGATCTTTCAAAAAAAACTAACGATATTCATAAATTCTTCTCAACACTAAAGGCGACCAACTCTTTTGTCCAAGATACTTTCAATGTATCTCAAAAACAAACTCGAAACAACAACCAAAAACCATCAAGCCTCAATAATCACAAAGCAAAATTCGACAACTTTCTGACAAGCAATCTAGTCCGGCCTACTGGATCCTCTTCCTAGAACGACTCAACCAAATCCTAAAAGGTATTTCAAACCATCGCAAGCTCCGAAACTAGCATGTGAATGCCATATTTACATGGAGATGTAAAACTTATTAAGACCCTATCAGTTTAACCAAACGATCAATCAAAACAATTATGAAACCTCCTATCCACGTCCGAAAAGCGATGATGAAGATGATGAACCTACACCTCAACCCAAACCTAAAACACCAAAACCAGTCAAAGAAACACTGACACCCAAACCATACAAACCAAAATCCCATATCCTCAACGCCTCAGAAAAGAAAAAATGGAAGCTCAATATGGAAAATTCCTCGACATGATTTGAGCCGTTCGAATCAACGTACCTCTTGTCGATGTTTTAGCCGGAATGCCCAACTATGGCAATTTTTTCAAAGAACTTGTAAATAATAAACACCAAAATCAAACAAAATTTCAGCCGCTAAATTCTAGTAATGAAAGATCTGCCTTATTCAAAACAAAGATTCCCCCAAAACTTGAGACCCCCGTAAGTTTTCTCATTCCATGTAACTTCAACAAACCTTTCTCATGCAATGCTTTAGCCGACCTTGATGCTAGCATTAATCTCATGCCATATTCCTTATACGCAAAGTTATCTCTAGAAACTCTCAAACCTATTAAAATGAGCGTAAGATTAGCCGACCGATCATACCAGATACCTAATTGGAATACTAAAAATAGTGTCTCGTTGAAGTTGTAATATCACCTTCCCTGCTAGTTTTGTTATTCTAGAAATGAAAGAAAACAGTAAAGTTCCCCTTATCTTAGGAAGACCTTTTCTTCACACTGTCGATGCAGTAATTCGAGTCAAGCAGAAGCAACTCAATCTCGGAGTTGAAACTGAACGAATAATCTTTCACATTGATTCTGCTATGAAACATTCCTACTCAAATGATGATACATGTTTCAATATTGACGTCATCGATGAAATCTTAGAAGAAGACTTCGATGCTCTTCTAGCCGAAGGTAGTGAAATCCTCCATTCCATCGAAGGAACCATCCTTGAAGAAAAACTCTTTGATGAATTCGGTGAATTCATGGCAATGACTGCCGATGAAAATTCTGAATCCGAATCCGACACCGAAGAACCACCATTTGAAAAAATCACTTTTAACACCGATTACAAGATCAAAACATCTCTTGAAGAACCTCCTAAAGATCTTAAACTCAAACCTCTTCCTGATAACTTGGAATATGTATTCTTGGAATAACCCTCTTTTCTTCCTGTTATCATATCATCTCAGCTATCTGAAGAAAACAAAAATAACTTGGTATCCGTTCTTAAAAGACACAAGCAAGCATTTGCTTGGAAAACCACAAACATTCCTGGAATCTGTCCATCTTTTTGTAAACATAAAATTCAACTACTAGAAGACAAAAAACCAGTTGTTCAAAAACAAAGAAGATTAAATCCAAACATGCAAGAAGTTGTGAAAAAAGAAATAGTTAAACTGCTCGATACAGGTATCATTTATCCAATCGCTGGTAGCCCTTGGGTAAGCCCCATCCACTGTGTACCGAAGAAAGGTGGTATCACAGTTGTTACTAACGAAAGAAATGAACTTGTCCTAACAAGAACTGTTACAGGTTGGAGAGTATGAATCGACTATCGCAAACTCAATGAAGCAACCGCGAAAGACCATTTCCCTTTGCCATTTATGGATCAAATGTTAGAAAGACTCGCTAGAAATAAATACTTCTGTTTCCTCGATGATTTTTCCAGATATTTCCAAATACCAATTGATCTTATGGACCAAGAAAAAACAACGTTCACATGTCCTTTTGGTACATACGCTTATAGAATAATGCATTTCATTTTATGTAATGCTCCAGCTACTTTCCAAAGGTATATGCTGGCTATATTTCATGACATGATCGAAGAATCAGTCAAAGTATTCATGGACGATTTCTCCGTCATTGGAAGCTCTTTTGATCACTGCCTGAACAATCTCGATAAAATGCTTCAGCGTTACAAAGATGCACATCTTGTCTTAAACTGGGAGAAATGTCACTTCATGGTAAAAGAAGGAATTGTGCTTTGACACAAGGTATCCGAAGCAGGCCTCAAAGTAGACAAAGCAAAAATCAAAGTAATCTCCAAACTTCCACCCCCCACTAATATCAAAGGTATTAGAAGCTTTCTGGGACATACCGGTTTCTACCAAAGATTCATTAAAGATTTCTTAAAAATCGCCCGTCCTCTCACCAAGTTACTCGAAAAAGATACTCCATTCGAATTTGATGACGAATGTCACAACGCATTCAAGTTATTAAAAGAAAATCTCACATGTGCTTCTGTGATAGTAAGCCCAAACTGGAACCTTCCATTTAAACTTATGTGTAATGCAAGTGATTTCGTAGTTGGAGCAATCTTAGGATAAAAAGATGGTAAAAACTTTCACCCGATATACTTTGCAAGAAAAACTCACAACGCAGCTCAGCAGAACTATACAATCACTGAAAAAGAACTTATGGTTGTAGTCTTTGCTTTTGACAAATTCTGATCCTATCTGGCATTATCAAAGACGATAGTGCACACTGATCACTCAGCACTTAGGCACCTATTCAAGAAACATGATACTAAACCACGCCTTATCCGTTGGATACTGCTCTTACAAGAATTTGATATCGAAATTAAAGATAGAAAAGGTACATAAAATATTGTCGCCGACCACTTATCTTGGATTGAAAATGATGAAACAAGTGATAACAGTGAAGTCGACGATGATTTTCCTGGAGAAGCTCTCATGGATATAAACACTGAAGACGAACCATGGTTTGCAGACTTTGCAAACTATTTAGTAAGTGATATCATACCTAAAGGAATGACGTACCAGCAAAAGAACAAATTTTTCTCTGACCTCAAACACTATTTATGGGAGGAACCTTAACTCTTCAAAGTATGTTCTAACGGTATGATCAGACGCTGTGTATCTGGACCAGAAACCTGAACCATTTTAGATCAATGTCACCACGGACCTACCGGTGGACATTATGGACCAAACACAACAACTAAAAAAGTCTTAGACTCAGGTTTCTACTGGCCGACCATCATCAAAGAAGCTCATACTCAAGTTCGCCTTTGCGAAGCATGTCAAAAGACATGAAATATTTCAAAACGTGATGAGATACCCTTATACAGTATTCAAGTATGCAAAATTTTCGACATATGGGGTATCTATTTTATGGGACCCTTTCCAAAATCGTACAAATTCGAATACATCTTAATCGTTGTAGACTATGTTTCTAAATGGGCTGAAGCACAAGCTCTACCAACAAATGATGCCAGAGTTGTTATTACTTTTTTGAAGAAACTATTCTGCCGTTTCGGAATCCCCAAAGCTCTCATAAGCGACAGATGAACTCATTTCTGCAACAAGATAATGGAAAAACCTAAAAAAAGAATGGAGTTAACCACCGATTCTCTACATCGTACCACCCTCAAACAAGTGGCCAGGTTGAAAACATAAACATAACTCTTAAAAGAATTCTTGAAAAGACTGTTAAAGACAATCTCGCTATCTGGTCAAGAAAACTTGATGACGCTCTGTGGGCTCTTCGTACAGCTTACAAAACACCAACCAGAACAACACCATACAAGCACATATACGGTAAAAACTGCCACCTGCCATTTAAAATTGAACACCGAGCATTTTGGGCCTTGAAAAACTGTAACCCAGATCTCATCGCCGCTGGTGAGAAACGAATGTTTTAATTGCACGAGTTAGATGAACTCCGACATCAATCCTATGAAAACTCTCGTCTATACAAAGCAAGAATCAAATTCTGGCATGATAGGAAACTCAAGATGAGAAAAGAATTCAAACAAGGAAACAAAGTGTTGCTCTTTCATTCAAAATATAAATTTAAACAGTCGAAGCTCATATCTCGCTGGCTAGGACCATACGTACTAAAACATCAATATCCATCCGAATATGTTGAACTATATGGAAAAGATGGAAAAACGTTTATTGTTAACGGCCACCGACTAAAACTATATCATGAAGAAGATTAAAATAACCAAAGGGAAGCAGTTACTCCCTTCTTTCTGAAAGAATGAACTCCAGAAGCAGGAGTCTAGCTAACGACTCTCTTAAAAATTAAGCGCTTCTCGGGAGGCAACCCGTGCTTTATTTAAGTGTGGAGGAGTCTATAACACCCCGTGTTTTAGGGTCATTGTACGTCGTCAATAAATTCACTATTTATTTTTAGTATTGTATGCGTTTGCTTTTAAATTGAAATCGTTAAGTTAAATCGTGTAAGCTAAAAATTATCATTCAATGTAAACGGGCATCAAACAATTAAATGTTTACATCAAGCAAGTGTTAGATAATTTATTAGAGGATAGGTATTAAATTTTCACATTTTATTTTTATTGGTTACGTAAAGTGTTTACGTTTCGTGATAAAATACGTTTAGGCATACCCGGAACCACCAAAACTTATCTACGCTTTAACAAATACCAATTTTTATACCCAATGCTCAAAGTTTTTATAAAACTTCACCCATGTTAACATTGTTGGTCAAATTTTAAATACAAGAAACTAACTAGAACCTACACTTTACAATAGGCCAATCAAACAAATTGGGCACGAACGGTACCCAATGGGGGACTAACAATGTGAGGGGGTACGAACGGTACAACCCATAGGATACGAGCGGTATCCTACACATCCAACACTAAATATCTATGCACACAACGTATTCATATAGAGTAGGTGTAGTTAAAAAAAGTCCACATGTATTAATATAATACAAAAGTTTAAAATAGCAATTATGAGATTTAAAATCAATTCAAATGTATATGCGAAGTTTAAAAATTGTAAGTCAAATGTATATTATAAATAATATGCGAAGTTTAAAAATTGCAAGTCAAATGTATATTATAAATCATACGTAAAGTCTTAAAATAGCAATTATGAGATTTAAAATCAATTCATAACAAGCAATATTCCCCAAAATAGAAAGCGATAAAACGGGGTTCGCAAATACTCAAATGCATTTATCAAGTTCACAAATAGTTCAAAAATAGTTCAAAATAGTTCATAAATTAATCATCATGCATTTCACCCTGATAACGTAAAAACATTTAAAAAGAGAGGCCGTGAACTCACCTTAAGAGTTAGAACAAGTACAACGGTTTCCGGCAATCACAAACAAGTAGGCACCCAATGAACACGCAACCTTCTACCTAATTTGCAATGTACGCTCAAATATTTCATATATCAGTAACATTCATGCAAATCACCTCAAAAATGTATAAAATATTTAAAATGAAGGAGCCGTGAACTCACCTTAAGAAGTAAGGCGTAAGTACAAAAACGAGCACAACGACTATCTCTAAAAGCAACGCTCGAATGTAGAATTCACTAGACACGACCGATGATCCATAAAGATGTAAAGAACTCGTGTTTCTTTCAATCTACTTCAAATATTCACTTCAAGATTTTTAATATTAACATTAAAATACCTAATATACTCGCCTGCCATGCCCATCAAAGATTATACACATGACTTTTCTCATCTTATAATCTCTTAGTTAAAGATACACGTGATCCATCATAAAGGTTTTTAATATTTTGATATCTATTTTCTCATAATTTTTGTATGTGAAGTCCTATGGATGAAGAGAAGACTAATTTATATTTAGGCTAATAATTTTATAACCTCACTTGTCACCAGTCTAAGTAGACATAGGCGCAACACATGTTTTAATAGCTATCTTTGACTCTTTGCTTAGTCATAAAACCTCTCTTAAATTGAGTGCCACTTCAAGAATAAGTAGCTTTATTTAATTACCTTATTGATAATAATATGTCTAAGAGTTTAAGTCTCGGCTTTTTTCTACTTCAGTTGGTGCCCTATTGAGCTAGGATAGTTGCTGAAGCTATTTATTTTTATTTTTTTATTTTTTTGGGAATGAACAATTGCTGGTGCCAAAAGACACCCGATGTTATGATATTCATGTCAATTCACACTTTTTTTTGGATAATAATATGTCAATGTACAATGACGCATGATTATGTAACTCGAATTTTTATTTGAAACTGTCAAATTTGGTCATTTAATAAAAAAATAATGAATCTAGTTCCAATTGTTTATGAATGAATAATTTATGTACGTATGTAATTTTTAAAAAAAAGAAAAGAAAACAAATCTGGAGACATCAAAGTCTCTTTATATACTAAAGTGAGTATATGATTGTGCTTCAATGCTATTTAAACCTCATATTCAGTTGAGCCTTAAGCCCTAATCTTAGATATTGAAATCAATTATAATTAATTTTCTCTTTTCTTATTTACTTTTAAACCTTTCATAAATCTAAATCCAAATCCAAACCCATTTACACACCAAACGGACCCTTAAAGGGAAGACGGATGATCACTTATTGGCTATTACAAAACATGTTTAACGGTTGTAATTTAGCCACGAGACTGTATCCTTTATTACTTTGGTGCATACACGAAATGTATAAAATTATCATATTATACATTGTGTTCATGTAATCTAAAATTTATAATAAACTCATATTTGGATTAAGTCGGTCTCACTCACTCTACATCCTTAACATAGCTTCCTTTTTATTTTATTTTATTTTGTAGCACTAAATAAGTTTTGGCTAAGTGCATTTACCATACTTTTGATGTTGATTATAAAAAGAGCCATGTTACAATACTAACCTTAATATTTAAAAATAATATAGCACAATCATAGTGTTTGTAGCAATTTGAAATATTTTTTTAACTATCGTTCATAAAAAAAATTAAGAACTCCACATATACTCCACAACATGAAAGTTTAAGACTAGATTGAACTTAGTTCACTTAAAACAATATAATTTTATAATAAGTGACGTTTTTTTTTTAAATAAAGACCCGAAGGTCGAGATACGTTATAACGCGATGGTGTCTTAAAAGTAGATTATGACACAAAGCTAAAATAAGACCCCGACCACACAAAAAAAAAAAATTTTTAACTAAAAAACCAAACCCCCAAAAAAAGGGTAAGATTTAGTCAAAGACGTTATAAAAACTCTGATGGTTGATAAATTGAGAAAAAATGTTATAAAAGCAATAGATTCAATAGTAAGGTTCGGGTTATGGTGGGTATCATCGTGAGGATTTTAGTGGTGGTAGGTGCCTCGACCGTGACGACTGATGGTGGCGAAGGCGGTGGTGTATATAGTTGTGGCAGGTGCGAGTTTGTGATTTTAGGGTGAATGAGAGAAAGTTTATGCTTATCAGATTCAGTGTGGAGAGTTTTTATATTGAAATGACTGTTACAATTTATATGATTTAAATGAGTTGTTATACCTTTTGCCTGCTACAAATTACAATTAATATGGTTTTATGGGTTGCATTAATATTCTGTGTTGTTACAAAATGGGATGTTACAAAAGCAATATAAATCTTTCTATAAGAAGAAATGTTTTGTGTTCATAAACTTTTTAAGACTTCTATTTATAAAGGTCACAAATGCTTTATAAAGTTGTAGAGATAAAGATAGGCAAACTACATTAATTTATACTATTTGAAATTTAAAATTTCAAAAAGACATATAAGTATTAGAGATTAATTTGACTCTCTCGAAAATACAAATACATTGTATGTTAAATCTATGTTATTTGTTAACTACTCCGTATAAAAGGATCAAATACATATACGATTGCATCTTTTTCCATTAGGTTAAAGGCATGGGTTGATTATACATATAACGAGTTGGTAAACCCGCGCTTCGCTGCGGAACGGTTAGCAGATGTTGATTGTATTTCAGATTATATACATGTACAGCTTGCATGAATCAGCATAACCGCACGCGCATAAGATCTGGCATAAGATTCATACTTCTCTCTACTTCTGTTTGAACCTTTAAATGTACTTAACATAAACTTAGCTTCAGTCATTCGTTCCAAATACATTAAACAATTGCGAGATTACATTAAAATTGCCTAATAATTTTGTATAATCTTGTTGTCCCATTGAGATTTGAGTTTGAATTCCATTCATGTTCTGTGCTGCAGCATACTTAATGTGCTTTATTCTTGATTCAAGCAATTGTATCTGATCCTGTATTTGTCAACACCTTTGTAAAAATGTTTGTAGTTTATTTGAGTATAAGCTGTGAGTATGTGACAAATGAATGTAATGTAGTAATGTACCTTGTATAATTCAAGCATAATGTTGTTGAGAGAGTCTTATGATTCATGTGAGCATAGATGGCGAAAAGAATTGATAGCTTCGATTGCTTCTTCTGATCTATCAAGCTGTTTCATTGCTGCTGCCATGTCTTTTAAAGTACTATCCACTGATTCTTGTCCAACAACTGTCAAGAGAGAAGCATGGAAAGATCACAATTAAGCCTCAAGAAGCTAACAATCTTAGTTTTCAGAAACTATCTTCATTTTTTTAAGTTTGAAACTATCGGTCAAATAAACTCTCATTCAGCTACAAATTTACCATTTGTTTTTAACTTCTATTGAAAACCTTATTAATCAATATGGATTTATAAACATTCAAAAGAATGTCGACTTATTGCGCTAAAACTGTAGAAAGACAAATGAAACAATCAACACGATCCCTACAAATACACACACTCGTTGAATAAGCATAATTTCAGGTATAACAGTATTTTGGACATTTGTGGTGATCAAGGTAGTTTTTGTGCAAATTTCTTTTAAACGGATTGGAATAAGAAAAAACAAAATATAAGCAAGATGTGTAGAAACATTATGATATTGGGGGGCCTTTATTGAAGTAAGTATAAACTATCCAAATTGCGCTGCAATATACAAATAATATAAAACTGAATGGTGGTCTCTTACCATCTAAGGATCAATAGTGGCAGAGGAGGCGGATGCAGATTCTTGGTTGTCGGGTGTCAGGCAACGGTCACATATGAAGTTATCAGCTAGTTGCTTGGCCTCATCAATGGTCATGTTTATGCAATAAGGGTGATACCTAGAGATAAGTAGATGAAGGAATGGAGATATTGCATTCTCATATACTGTGTATTATACATGCCATAAAAAGAACCGAGGATGGAAACAATTACCACGCCAATTCCGTTTATTAAATGCAGCAAAAATTGCAAACTTTGGTAAGAAAAAGTAACCGGTTACATGTATTTGGAAGAATTAAGAAAAGAAAGAACCGTGACATACCGTTCTTTGCAAGCTTCACACTTTAGCGTATATAGGTCAGGGTTAAACGACATCTTGTATTTGCAAAACCTTCAATAGAGAGACATGAAACAATTAAGTGGAGGGAATCTAAATAATTATCTGACTGGCTTATAGGGTCAAATAAACTAATATGTAGTTTTATCTATGCTATCCATTCTTAACCTTTCTCTAGAAAGTTTTGATACACGCAGTAGACTTTCCAATGGCTGCTAAGACTATGGAACTGTTTGTTCCAAGTTTCTAGAAACAATCTATATCAACTGTCATTTGAGTACGGTTTGACTCCAAAAGGCAACTTTCGTTATGATTCATGATTCTATTACTAAGTGTTTGAATACACGTTTTTTAAAGAAATACTACACCCCGAGAAGTAAACCTAAACCGATTAATTAAAACCATAACTAACTTCCAATTTATATATCCTTCATCGTAAATTTCAGACTTAAATATGTTAGACGCGGTGGGTCTTTTAATTCAGTAGATAGAAGAAAGTATTAGATAGATATCACTTTTAGATATTATTTTACTCGGAGGACCATAGGGATGCCAACTGTTACACCACAACGATACCTCACTACCATGACCTAACTCATGAAGAATGTTGTTTCTAAGGTAGTTAGTAGTTTCATTTAGCATCTTCAAACTACATGATGTTTAGTGACAAAAGTGCTTAGCACTAAAAGCCTTATTCCATAATTTAAGAAATTTGATTCCATACCCCCTTATCTTTCGGTTAAAATGTGATTTAGCCTCGACAACGAAACACAGCCCAGTTGATACGAAAGAATAGATGTAGTTTCAAACTAATCGCCCAAAGATAAGCTTAAACAAACGCCCCCAACAAATAAAAAATGACACAACTTTTATATACACACACACACATTTTGTGACTTGTATAGCAAAAGTTTTAAAAAACATATGGACACAACAAATCAAAATATAATATATTATGGCTCAAAAGGCTAAACGTGATGCAGAGGCCAAAATTTAACACTAAATTAGTCCCTACCTTCTAAAGTAGGCGCCTGTCGCGCATTACTCGTGGAGACTATGAAATAAAACAGGTGACATTTCCTTGGTGTTTTCACTTACCAAATGTATAGCTTTAAGGTGTTATAGTCCCTATCTTCCATACGTGTTTATTTTTTGGGGGAATCGTATGTTGGAAGATAGTGTTTTAGCGGAAGTTGCTTGCATAAAATTTCAGACATATAACACCCGAAAGTGTTATATACGAATAAGTTATACAATTGTTTAAACATATTGCAATTGTAAATCTTTAAAATGATCATGGATTCAGAAAACTACAAAGAAGGTCAATCTATGCAACGACCACCTCTATTCAAGGCAAATTGTTTTATATATTGGAAA
>BQNB010003960.1:3541-16292 GCA_026074375.1 Tanacetum coccineum | reverse complement strand
AGTTAAAGCTTCAGGCTATTTGTATCAAATATTTGTTAAATCCAATGTATCAGTTTTAAAACGACTTTTTGGTCGTTCTAAATATATCTTGTGTTATTGATCCATGAAGTAACACGCCCCGGACCCTTATTCTGCTGCGACCCAATTTGGGGGTGTTACAACTGTGCCCATAGCAAAACACTCTAGGAATTCTAGAAGTTTTTCTGACTACAAATATTTTGTTTGCTCAACATGTCAGAAATGTGTCTTTAATGCCAATCATGGTTCTTGTGTAACAAAATTCTTGAATGAAGTCAACTCACTTACTAAGGTTTCATCCAATAAGACAATAAAAAGATACATACCCGTAAAGCAAATAAGTTTTGCAAAGGAACCAGAAAGACAGATCCCAAAAAGACACATGTCTTTAATCAAAAAGACTTCCGTTGTCCATGAGAAAACAATGACTCCTAGATCTTGTCTTAGGTGGAAACCGACGGGTAAAATTTTCAAGACAGTTGGTCTTAGGTGGGTTCCAACTGGAAAGATATTCACTTCCAGCACAACCAAGGTTGACAGTGAACCCCAAAATGGTTCAAATGACGATATCACGAACCAGTATGAATGCAATCAAACTCTTGATGTCAGTGCAGGTACACTTAACATACATGCAGGTACATCTTTAAATCCTACAAAGGAAGGACTCCGAGTTTGGTTGCTGAAAAGACTGATATCTGAGAAACCAGGGCTTTAAGGAATTTTCATCTGATGCATAAGAAATGACGTCTGTTCACAACAGTTCAGGCCTCGCTCCTCCACGACAAATGACTTCTGATCATAACAGTTCAGAACTCGGAATTCACGACCACAGCAATGAACTGTCAAGTTCAAAGCTGGTTCCAAAAGTTGTTCCTCCAGCAGACAAGACAGCTACATCACGACAAGAGTTGGAATTACTATTTCACCATCACATAACAATGCTGAGGTCAACATGTAAATATTTTTTATAAAAAAAAATACAAAAATATAAAATTTCAAAAAGAAAATACAAAATCAAAAAATCAGAAAATGTTTCAAAAAATATTCTTCTCGACATGTCTCTTGGAATCGATAACATTTACGTACCTAGAAATGTTGATTAATATCGACACGGGCGTGTAAATGAAGTTCGAACAGGAGTTTCAAATGCTTTCAAAACATGTCATTTCTAAGTTTTAATTTTTCTTGATGACTTGTAATCACTCTCAGATTGTACTAAGTAACCGAACGACAAAGGAGATTGTACCCTCCAGTACAACATAAGTGCGCTTATCCTAGCTTAGAAGAGAAGTCTTCTAACATATGGTTATTCAAAAAAGTTGAACACATTATTTTCAATAATTTCTCATGAATGGATGCAAAATCTTTCAAAATTGGTGTGTTCAACACTCACATCCCTCATATTGTTTTACAAGCAATTATTCTACATTTGTGTCATGTTTTTAATGATTCAAAGATTAAGGGGAGTTTTTTTAAAACAATAGTTTTTAATGATTGTTGGATACATCATAACATGACAATTCTTATGTATTCAACACATTATAAAAGGTCTTAATAACATCTAAGGAATAATAATGACTATTAAATAGATTGATTGTTATAAGATGATTAGGTGGTTGAGCATAATTTTTCAAGATTCTTCATGATAATTAATATCTTTCAAATTGTGTGCTTAACAATGCTAACCCTCAATTTTTTATAATTTTTACAACTTGGTACATTGTTTTTAGTGTCAAACATTGTAAAATCGAAGGGGAGGTAAGGTTAATGTTCCATATAATTCATGCAAGTAAAAGTTTTCCCCATGGAATTCAAGACAATTTTAATCACAAAGTATTTCAATAACTAAGTGAATTAAGTATTTAAATAAGGGGAGAAATGTATTTTAAAATGAGAACTTGAAAATTAATAAGTGATATTATCGACTTAAAGTGCTTGATACCTTCAAAAAAGGTTTTATGGTTACTATCTCATACACTACAACATCTTATTCATGACGATTCTGGAGTCATAATGTGGTAAAGGAGTTAGTCATTTGTCCTATATCCAACCTAGAAGCCAGAGGTGATTCTACCCAAGGAAATCCATAGGTATAGAAATAGCAGTCTGTAGGTAAGATTGGAGTATGAATGAGTTTAATGGAAGAATGCCGACTAAAGATTAGACAAACACTGAACAATCACAACAAGGTGGTTAGAAATTACGTCTTGGAAAGCATTGAAGGGGTTTGAAGAAAGAAAAATAAATTAAGATAAAGGTGTAAAAATAAAGAAGCCCACCACACAACAAGGCATGAAACCGGAGTCAATACATATGCTGTCAGAATCACAATGTTAATTGATGACATTAAAGACGACATCATGGACCCAGTGATGCAATACACAACCCTCCCCAGCCATTCGGGTTTTTCTCAACAGAAACTTGTCTTATTTGTCACGGAGATACACACGACTTCTATTGACTTTCTCACTCCGAGATAGTTGATATTGAATAGGTGGCAGTCTGCTCCAGCCTCTGATTACTAAAACCAAAAAGCACTAATCGAGTCTAGAGCCAATAGATCATTAAATAAATCTCATTAGGACACATTCCATTACGAACACTTGTTGAACACCAATTAGTTCACAAGCTGTTAACAAGAGTCTTACGCATTATCCTTGTGATTGTACCAGAACATCTGAGTGATACTTATGTACTCACAATGAAGATGGAAATCCTGCTTGAGCCAGCATCAAACAACTTCTAGGTAGGTGACTTACTAGATTCTATATAATCAAAACTTGTGTTCAACTGGAAAGAACGATGGTGCGATTTCAATGGAATTAAAATTATTCAGAAAAGAATTGACGGCTATAATCAGAAAGATAGTAACTATCTGATTATCCACTCTTACCGAGTTGTCTGCTTGAGACGTTCCGTAATGAGAACTACAAGCATGGTAACATCTAAATGACATTAAGTGTTAGAAATCCCTACGCTTTGAGCTAGAAACCCAGTCAAAGGAGATTCTTTGTGGAATCTACCTGATACAGGTACAGTATTTATACATATAAAACGGTCTACAAGAACCACAGGTATAATCATTTACCCAAATTCGGACGAATGACAAAGCCATATTCGTCCACACGCTTTATTGCTAACTATTTTATTTCATGATACATAAAGATGGAGATGGTGATGCCTTATTCTAGCTGAAGTCGAATTCATTACCACATGCTCATGCTCAAACTACAAAGACATACTATAAGCATCGAGATTCAAGAATCATGAAAGCTTAAGAATTAAAGACAAAGACTTCCGCATAAACTCTGATATACAAGATCATCCATTAAAGAAAACAATCCGATCAAGGGAGATTGTAAGCAAGCTTTCCAAGATGATGCAAAGTATGAGCATGTTGGTCAAGATACAAGATCGCAAGGCGGCAAAGACGATCAAAGAAGAAAGGATAAAGATTTAAAGATCTCGGACGAACAAGATAATGACAAAGGTTCAAGATCAAAGATCACAAAGCATGAAGGAACAATCCTACAACGTAGACAGAGACAAAGATCATAAAGCGCTCAACGACAAAAGAATCTCAGTTGAACTCTCGAAGGAGTGTCACAATGAACTCAACTTCGGGGAGACTGTTTAACCTTAAATATTGATCGAATAATGGGAGTTTGTTCATTATGTATATTAGTTCACGGTCATTAATTAATATACGTTGTAATAGGCTAGACGGGTAAACGGGCTCTTATATGTAAGCTAACCGGTCACGTGTATCGGGCGTAAGCCCAAGTAAACTCGAGCCCAATCCAAGACAAACCCTCGGCCCACTAAGCCTTTTAAGGCTGGCCCATCTAGGGTATATAAACCCCTCCCCCTCCCCCCATGGTGGAAGAGAGGGCTGTTGGTTTCATTTTGTATTTCACAAGTTAATCAACCTCCACTTTTTCTCAGGGGGTTCAAAGAAGTTTTCTCTCTATAGTTTCCTCTCTCTACAATACCTTCTTATCATCTCCTAGCTTATTTTTCTTGTTCATCAAATATAAGTGAAGCTGATTTAGTTTGGATTCGCGACATAATGCACTATTGTTGAGAATATATTGATTTGATGATACAAAACAATGATACAAAACAATGAAACAAGAATATATAAAAGGAAACCAAAGATCAAAGTCGACATAATGAAATTCTACAAGTTGTAGGAGTACAATGTAAGATTTTAAAAAGAATTGGTCGAAAGATTGAAGTATTTAAAAGATTAGGAAGATTTGTATCCAATACAATTAGTTTTTTCCTGTCAAGTCTTATGGACCTCTATATAAGAGAGATCCATAGACTTAGTTTTTTTAGTTTAAAAATCCCTGTATGAGCAAAAACGTGTGTGTGTTTACACAAAAAGTTAAAGATGTATATGTCTAGCTGTGTTAGTGTAGGCCCCTAAGGTAAAAGGTTTCCATGAATCCCTATAGGATGTAACCGTTCCTACTGACTTATAAGAATTAGGGCTTGGGAGTGTAAAACTTATGAATGTAAAAAAAAAAACCCCCTTGTTAAAAACAATGATTCTTGTTTGAATATCGCTTTGTTATGTATTCATCCTAGATTAGATCTAAACAATCAGAGCTTAAAACGAGATTAAAACCTATCATGTACTATACGTATCTATCAGGTGGTATCAGAGCCTGGTGGCTCTTGATCTAGGATTCTATAAGGTTTTTCAATCGAATTTTAAAGAAAGAAAAGTGTATCGAGTTTCTGGTGATTTTCGGTGAACAGGCAAATTCGGTGAATTAGGGTTTTCCCTAAATCCTAATTTGGTTAAGCAGTAAGCGATCTTCACTCCATGGTTTATTATGCTTATATCATTCGTTTGTATGCTGCTTGATGATTTGATTGCCTGTATTCAAAAACCTTTGTTGCTCAAAGGTTAAACCTAAATTGATTTTAGGTTTTCACAAAAGCTTCAAGAACGAATTTAAAAACAGGTTTCGAAGATGATTCTGTGTTCTTGATGAATATTGGAGGTTTGTGTTCTTAGTAAAAGTCAATTTTGTTAATATTAGGGTTTTGAATAAACCCTAATTCAATCAAGCAAGTACGTTGAAGTTATTGTCGATCATTATTATTTGAACTAGAAGGTTTACGAAGGCTGCAAGATTTTGGTTTTGATTGTTATCAAACCCTAATCGTTTTTAGGGTTTCTTTGTAAATCGTTGCTGCTTAGATAGTTATCATGGTACTTTCAATGGATTTATGTTCACTGGTTGAAGATCTAAAACATCTAGACTGAAGTCTTATTAAGTTTTAGTTACGTCTACTTCTGGTGATCTCTATTTGTGGTACTAAACCCTAGGTATTAGAGTTTCTTTGCTCGTTAATGGAATGAAAGGGGTTGTGCGTTTCTGATGTGTTAAGGACATGGAAGAAAGATTCACGGATGGTTACATTCGTACTACTATCATAGAACTTACAGTTGCTAATTGTTATAATGATGTCTTCATACATTAGACTGTCTTGAGTGTTAATGCTGCCACGGAAGAAAAATTATAAGTTGCCAGCAACGTTAGTGCTGCAACATTTATAACAGTTAATGTAGTAATGATTACAGATAAAATGCTGCTTGGGCTCGAATACATGGTTAATGCTGTTTTATCACTGTAGTGTGATGCTGTTAAGAAAGGAAACAAGATAGTATGTAGTTGGTAGATACAAGAAATTAGAATGGGATCTGATTTATTATGGAATCTCTAATTTTTAGGGATTGTAAAATATTGAACCAAAAAAATACTTCCATATATATTATGAAGTAGTGATTAGATTTATAAGTGGCTTGGATTCAGATATAGAAGTATTGCTATGCTTGAAAAGCAATTAATATTGTTCTTATTGTTCGTGGTTTATTAAGTTTGTAGTGCTAGCATTAAAAGCGATTAGTTAGTACTTCTCAGGCTTAACTGAACTTACAAACTGCAATCTATATCTCAATATTGAAATAACACACACACTTTGGATATCTGATTATTATTAGAAGAAAAAGGCTATTTTTGGGATTATTTGAAATAATTGATTACGGAGATGATTATTTATCACTTATTTGAAGTTGAAGTAAAGTTTCACAGGTGCGTGTTCTTATCATATCTTAAAAGTCAGTGTTAGTAGATGACTTTGAAGATAACTTGTTCCGTATCTTATATGTTGTTGAAGAAGACTTGCAAAACCTAGCAAAGTGTGATGTTCTCTTAATGGAGCACAATTGCTATCACTAAGGATTACGTATGTATGTGCTCATGTCCTCATTGAAGATGATGATTTTGTCAAAAGATTTGAGGTAGCTACTCATAAATCCAGCAGTATGAGTTTGGGAGTCACGTGAATAGTAAGACATAAGACATAAGTTTGGGTTATTCTACTTCTACATCAAGTTTGTTATACTAAGTTTTCTCCATCAGTAATCATTACAAAAAGCCTACAGAATTTGAAAATTCAAGAGATGGTTCACATGGATATCGGACAACGGTAAAAGACTCGTGAAATTTTCCAAAAACAGTTGTAGTCCAAGTTTTGTAAAACGACTTAGTTCGCTACAACTCGTGCTCTGGTACCACTCTGTAACACCCCCAAAATACGATACGCAGCGGAATACAACATTTGGGGTGCTACTTCATAATAAATACACACGAGTCCCGGTAAACGTTCAAATGATACGTTTATAAAACAAAAATTTATTTGAGAATAATTAGAGTTAATTAGGTCCCAAACTAACTTAGGAATTTCATTTCAAAAGTCATGACGCGACTTCTCTTCTAAAACATCGTTTTAGTTAAATGTACAAAATTTCACCGACATACAATCTCTAATATCCGCGTTCCGTTCCATCCAAGCCATCAACAACTCCTAACCTGAGATACATGCTTAAAAAACGTCAACAAAGGTTGAGTAAATTCATAGAGTTTATGAATAACAGTCAGAATGCATACTTGGTTCCACAAAACACTATAACATTAAGGCAAGTTATATCATGATTTCCACCACATGAGCCCGTGTACCAAACCTTAACACATTTATCATGATAGACAAATAAGTGACCGGATAGTATGCCACCACCCCTTTCTCAATACAGAATGTCCGTTACAGGGTGCTCATCTTCAGATTCATACCTCGGACAGGGTTGTCAAACCCAATAGATCTATTTAATGCATTCAGCGTCTACCTCCTCGGTAATTAAAGAGTACACAGTCAAAGGCATAAACTCATAGCATGGAATCATATCACGTATCAAAACACATTGCGTTCAATTTTCAAAACAAGCATGTATCCCCCTCGCGGGTTTTAAAACATTTAAAACAGTTCAAAAGCGAGGCTATGAACTCACCTTGATCGAAGCCGAAGATCAAAATAACCAAAACAATCTCAAGACGTCGCAACAACGAACACAACCGCGACCTATAATTTATGTCGCTCGATTACTATACAATAAATTACGATCGAATAATGCGTACATCGCAACTATTAAAACTATATAGATATACATAGACATATGATGAGAAATCCACTTGCGCATCCTAGACCAATTTGGTTATTAATTACTCGTATTGGAATTATATCCAAATATTACAAAAGTTACTATTTTTAGACTTTCCATTTTTAGAACCGACCAATGGTCGTAAAATACCCGTTGTTCTTAAAATATCCGTCGATATTATTTTATTAACCAAATTAACCTTTACGACATATTAATGTCGATTAAAATCTCCGTTTGACTTTTACGTTGACTTTTTATACATATAGTATTTTATTTTCTACACCGCAACTAATTAAGTTTATTCGTTAAAATCGTTAAATCCAAAATACTATTGTCATAATACTAATAGTGATTACTATCTTTATAAAAACTCACAAGTTCCATATTAACCCATTTTACATAATAAAGTCAATGTTTGACTTTATTTGACTTTTATAAATATATATACTTTTTACTTAGATCTGACCCGTCCAAAACGACCCGCTATATCACATTTTCACGACTCGGACTCTAAAGAGATTTTATGCAAAACGACGTTCCGGACAACTTTTTAGTTTTAGCCGAGACCTGAAACTCGAAGGAAAATGACAAAAATGCCCTTATGAGATTCTGCTGGAACTTATTATATTTTTATTAAAGTGCAGAAATTGACCTTCGGTTTTGACCCGTTATTATGCGATTTTAAAACTAACAAACCTCGCGGCAAAGTAAAACGACATTCCGAACAACTTTCGTGTTTCGCCGGAAGGCTAAAACGGACTCGAAAGTGCTCAAATTGTCTATTTTTGAATCTGTCAGCTTTTAATATTTACCACAAGTGCTGAATTTTTGGACTTGAAATGTATATCTCGACTTCGCTCTAGATTCTTCGTTATTAGGAGTTAGAAGCTCCATTTTATATCAAAACGAGTGTAAAAATAAACTCTATCATATTTTTCAAACAAAAATTAGATTTTACAAAATCTTGTGCCTCGTTTTCCGCGCCAAAGTTTGTGCCCAAAACTATACGCTACGAAATGAGCCAAAATTCATTTTTAGACCCAAAAATCTACTCACGACACATCTAAAATGACCTATAATCAATATTCAACTCGCTCAATCAACCAACAACAAAATCTAAACTAGACGACGCAAGATCCATGGGATTTCATCACATGCAATAATCGAAAACGAATCGAATCGCGAAAACAAGTATTAAACTAGTAAATAAAATACTTACAATGCTATACGAAGCAATATCGGACTCAAAAACTCGAACTCGCCTTGTTCCCTTTCCCTAGTGATTGTGAATTTTATATACGCAAAAATATATAATATAATATTTCCAAAAGAGCAATTAAGAACTTTCCTAAAGTCTCCCTTAAGAAAAGCTCACTCTAAAAGATATATATAATATATAATACGTATATTTAACCGGGAAGTATGATCACCCGGGTCGTTTCCCCAACGACTTGTGAAATTGAAACCTTGCTTTAGCTTGGATTATGATTTGAATAAGAGAAAAGATATTTTTGAGTATCTATAACTACTAAATAAAAGCAACAATTAAAATGAACAATTAAAAGCAATTAAACACTTAAACAATTAACGGGTAACAAATAAAACGCGACAATTAAGCAAATAAGACAAAATTAAACTTTAAAATTGCAAACTAAATTTCTAAACCTAAAGTAGGATAAGAGAAAATTTTAGGAAAAAGGAAAATATTTTTTTGATTATTTTTGAGTTTATTATGAATTAAAAACAATTTTAATCTAATTAAATCCTAAAAAATAGCAAATTAAGTCCTAAAAAATAAGAAAAATGATTTTACTGAATGTAAACCTAAAAGTACTTTTTATAAAACTAAAAACTATTTTTTGTAATTTTCTGAAACTTTTTTCTATTTTTTTATTATTTTCCGAAATTAAAAAACCTAAGAAAATGATTAAAAATAAAATACTTAATGAAAAATTACCAAAAATTCAGGGAAAATCTAAATGGCAACAAAGATGACAAGAAAAATATAGCTAAAGAACCAGCTTAAAGAATAAGCTCATAAAGCTTATGAATAAGCTACGGCTTATTTAATAAGTAGGAAATGAAAACTTGTATAAGAATTAAATGGAATGGTATGATGACGGATGAGCTATTGTAGCATATTGGTTAACACGTTGGGTCTTTGAGTGAGAGGTCTTGGGTTCGAGGTCTGGCAAACCCACTTTTTGCTATTTTTTTATTTTTGATTTTTATCAAAAACTAAAAGCTAGACCTTATAAAACACACAATTCTAAGCACTTTTAATGAAACAAGCTTGAGCTGAATCCTAAAGATAAACTCTCTAAGAGCTTATGAAAACTCTAACCACAGAAAGTTGGCTTTTGAGCCCAGTTTTGCTAATTTGAACTTAAAAGCTTGCACAAGCTTAAATACAAGCTCATTTTGAAAACCAAAAGATGTCCTAGACTCCTTATGATATGCTTAATGCTAGAATTAAAAAGCTTGTTGAACTAGAAACACATTAAGCTAACTGAATTTGAAAGGAAAACTAGTAAACTCAAAAAATTGCACAAATAGCTCAAAATTAAAGTAGGCTAATAAGCTCAATAAGCTGAGATAGGGCTTAAGCTTATGAGAACTTAATAACCTAACTACAAGTTATGAATTCCAATTATAAAAACTACTTCTACAAGCTAAGAAACTTAAATTTAAACCTACTCTTCTAATACTACTGTTTTTGGCCTTTTTAAGTTTTTGTGACTTTTTTTAAACTAAAGGTACCTAAGCAAATGAGTTTGAAAATGAAAATTAAGTCTTAAACTAAATTAAGCTACATACAAACTAAAAGCCTTCTTAATTTCAGTCCTAAAATCCTATAACTATTATCCTAAATTAAGCTAATAAATCAGCAGTAGTAACTATGGTTACTACTGCTGATATAGAATGCAAAGGGGGAAAATAGATCTTGCAGACAACCAAAGTGGTTTATCCTGCACAATACACTCCTATTGAGTGTGAATAAACACCACCTAAGCAACAACCAAGCCTTGGAGACCTTGGATCAAATTCTAGCAAGCAAAGTGAAAGGGAAATTTCCCCTGGTGCACAGCCAACATAATAAGCCATAAAATCTTCATAAGCTTAAACTAACTATTTAATTCTACTTAAAACCTTAAAAATAATCAATATCAAACTGACCAAAGAAAATCCTTCAAGTTTCTTTGACTTTTAGTGGTCAAATAGGCTTAAACCAAACACCCCTTATAGGATTTGACAGATTTTATAAAACATTAGAATCTAAGATCTAATTATCAAAACCTTATTACCAGATCTTAAACAGCTTATATTAAACTTAATAAACATAAATCAACAACTGAATAAGCTAAGTTCTAAGATCTACACTATAAACTACTTATTTTTGGATTTTTAAGCTTTTTATGACAGAAATGAGAACTCTAAGATTTATGATATAATAAGCAAAAACAGATAATAAAACACACTTAATAAGCTAGAATAAAGGTAAATAAGCACTTATAAGCAAACAGTTTAAGCTATTAAACTAATCTACACTATTAAGCAAATATTTAAGCTAAAACTTAAAATTAAAGAAGACTTACAATGAGCCTAGCTAAACAAGGCTTAAAATGCTCTTAGAGCTTATTCAACAGCTCTAGCTTATCCAAATGGATAAGCTAGTATAAGTCCATGGGAGTCCTTCCACAATTGACTCCCCTTCCATAAGCCAAAATCCAATAAGTTCAAGGTAAGATAATTAACTTCTGATTTTAAGGCTTAAGTAATGATTAAAGCTTGATTACACAATCTCTATCTCAAGCTTATAGACTTGAGAGAGCTTACATGAGCTTATATAATGGTAACATTAGAATAGTGAACTTATAGGAGATTATGATTTAAAAACAACCTTTAAAAAACTGAAAATAGAAATTTCATTAAACTTAAATGAAGATTACAATGCTTCTTAAAAGGAAATTACAATTGAAAGGTAAAAACTCATAAGCTAAAATTTAAAAGCTACTAAAAAACTAAAAAAAAGAAGATACAATGTGTGTGTGTGAGGGTGCTATTTATAGCTAGCTGATGAAGCTTCTAGGTCTTGGCTTGCATCCCACGCTCTTTTCAATCATCACCATCCATTCCTTCAATCATTAGGTAGTGATTTTGAGCCGTTGGATCTCTCCTTGGGATCACACGGATTGCCAGCGTGGCAATCCGTGGTTAAGCACTTGTGCTTTCTCTCTGAGTACTTGTAGTGTAAATTTACCCCTTCCCTTGTGCTTTCCCACATCCACGTGTGATTCTCATGATGGGGATTGGCCAATGGTAAGCTTGAGTGACGTTTTAACTCTGCCAACGTGTACTAGCTCCCATGAATTGTCCCTCTTGCCCTTTAATTATCAAAAGCCCTTTGATTTTACCTTGGGTAAACTTGGAGGGGATGATGAATAGTACCCAACTCCTTTTCCCGCTCATTTTTGACTGCAGGGGTAAAAAGGGGTAAGTTTGAGTATTTGGCAAATTTAGTCCCTCTGTTTGTAATATTTCTTTGCAATGAAAGTAGTGTGGTGTATTGGTTTTGACATTTGGCAGAATTGGTCCCTGGACTAGTATTAGGGTTTTGCAATGAAAGTCCTTGTTTCTAACAACTTAACAAAGGTCTTGTTAAGTGTTTTTGGGCTTGTTTATGGGCCGGGTAATGGGATTTTGGAATTATAAAGGATTTGGCCCATTTAAGTTAAGGGACCATTTGTGTGGTTTTGTAAACTTGAGGGACTGAAATAGGTAACTTTGGAATTTTGTCTTTATGTGGTTTGACTTTCATTGACCAATGGTTGACTGAGAGTTGACCATGTTTGACTTTTTGACCATTTATGTCCTTTTGCTAAATAATCCCGGCTTCTTTTGTGCTCTTCCGTTCCTCGTGTTCGTGTTTGCCCGTTTTTGACGGTTTTCTTGTGATTTTTGATATATCCGTACCTGCACACACAAAACACAAAAACAAGTATATTTTTGCCATTTTTAGTCTGTTTTGGGTTTAATTGGGCTATTTTAGGTATAAACGGATATGTGTATTTCACACATATCAATGGTTTAGCAAAAGGCAGAAGGTTTAGCTGGGTCTAAGAAATAATAGTCAATTGCACAGAAAATCAAGAGCCACATTAAAAATTCCGTGACTTCTGATGGCGGTACCGTAAATACCTGGCGGTCCTATATATATTA